>PVJX010005354.1:0-86120 GCA_004027295.1 Dolichotis patagonum
GAAAAGAAAAGAAAAGAAAAGAAAAGAAAAGAAAAGAAAAGAAAAAAGAAAACGAAACTAGAGAAATACCATATGATCTAGTAATTCCACTTCTGGGTGTATACCCAAAAGAACATAAAACTAAGTCTTTATGAGATATTTGTACAGTTGCATTCACAGTGGCATCATTCACAACAGCTAAGATGTGGAGGCAACCTAAGTGCCCACTGATGGATCAAGGGTTAAGTCAAATGTGCTGTATGCATACAATGGAATATTATTCAATCTTTAAAAAGATGGGAACTCTGGTACCTGTGCAACATGGATAACCCTGAGAACCTTATGCTAAATGAAGTAAGTCAATCACAAAAAGATAAATATTATATGATTCCACTTATGTAAGATACTTAGAGTGGTTAAAATCATAGACTAGAATGATGGTAACGAAGGGCTGGAGTGGGGGGTGGACAGTGGAGAGTTACTGTTGGCACAGTTTCAGTTTTATATGATGAAATAGTTCTGGAAGTGGATAGTAGTGATGGTTTCACAAAATTATAGACATATTTACTGTCACTGAACTGCACACTTAGAAATGGTTAAGATTATAAATTTTTGTTGAGATCTGGGCCTAGTACTGCACGCCTGTATTCCCAGCAAGTGGGAAGCTGACGCAGGAGGACTGCTTCACATTCAAGGCCAGCCTGGGCTGTGCAGGAAGTTCAAGGCCATTCTAAATTACAGAGTGAAACTCTGTCTCCAAAAAATTAATTAACTAATTAATTTTGTTGTATATTCTAACACAAAAATGGAAACAAAAGAATGTCTTAAACTGACAAATCTATATATCTACAGTCTGAACAATTCCACATCAAGGAATTTATTCCATAAACACATTCACAAATATGTACAGTTTTATGCACAAGAATATCTACTACAGTAGTTTCCAAAAATAGGACTGAAAGTATACTGAATGTCCATTGAAAGGGGATGGGTTAAGGAAATACACATCTATACCAAAGAAAAATTTATTGCCTTAAAAAAAAGGGAAGTACAGTGAGGTGTGTGCTTATACTCCCAGTTACTTGAAAGGTAGAGGCATGAGGATCATCTGAGTCTTAAGAGCTTGAGGACAGCTTGGGCAACACAGTGAGACTTTAAAAATACATAGCTCTCCAGACTTAACCCCCTTAGGATTCCAATACCACATGTCCACTGGAAGACAGATTTATAGCATTAAAAAATGTTAGAGTGATTCTGATACTATACCAGGTTTAAAAACCATTACTGAGAGACCAAACACTCTGAAACTCAGGTGTATTTTTACTGTGTACTTGAGAACCTAGGTGCCAGCTCCAAACATTCTGCTTACTGCACCTGGAGCTAACATTTAGACATCTGGAGAAGCATCAAGGCCTTTATCAGCACTTGGAGCTGCCTGCACCTGATGAGTGATTAAGATACAAACATATTTTTTAATATGACTGGGCTCACTACCAATAGCACAAAGCAAATTCTAATTTTTAAACAGGTATCATCGCTTTTTAAAAAGGCACCTTCAAAAAAATCTGACTATAAAACAAAAATATGTTAAGAAAATATCAAACTTTCCATTGATTATTATAAAATGTGAGTCATGTTCCCTGAGGAATAGACTGCTGAGACAAATAAAATGACAGGCATAAAAAAGAAGGCAGCCTTGAGGGATAACAAGAAGAATGTCAGCAAACTGGATCAAGACAGCCAACAGAACACTTGTAGTTACTTCTTTTATTTCCCCAAATCCTAAGAAATGACTAAAGTAAAAGGGAAAGGTTAAAAAGCATGAAAGGGGTTAAGGATATGACTTAGCAGTATGGTGCTCGCCTAGCACATACAAGGCCCTGGGTTCAATTCCTAGGACATAAAAAAAGTGTGGAAGATATAGTCAGATGTTTTGAGAGCTATGACAGGAACCACAGAAGCAGAGAACAGGAAGACTAACAGAGAAGAAACAATCAAATAAAAAAAATTTCCATAGCTCAATAAAAGTGTTTGTCTTTGTAGTTTAAAATATTCAATGAATGATGATCAGGGCAAAAAACACATCTGTCAAGACAAACTGTCGTAAACTTTCTAAGCACCAAAGCTGAAGAGAGTCTAAGAGACCCTGAGAGACAAAAATATGTTGTCTTTAAGAATCAGGGCAGGGCATGTAGTTCATGTAGCACCTGCCTGGCAAGTATGAGCCCTGAGTTCGATTCCCAGTACCAAAAAAGAAGCAGAGTAAGCCTGATATGATATCTTTACTGGCAATACTAAAAACTAGAAGACAGTGAAACCTCATCTTCAATAATGCATGTAGATATCTACCCTAGAAAATTACTACCTTGCCAGGCGTGGTGACGCACACCTGTAATCCCAGTACATGGGAGGCTGAGGCAGGAGGATTGTTGTGAGCTCAAGACCAGCCTAGGTCACAAAGTGTACTCAAGGCCAGCCTGAACTGCATAGGAAGACCCTGTGTGGTGGTGGGGGGAGATTCCGTATGTATGTAAGGAAGCACGGGCAGGTGTTTTCACAACAGCAATATTTTTAACAGCGACAACTGGAAGTAATCTGTATGTTAAGCAAATTGTTCATTTATTCTATTTACTGTGTGCCCAAGAAACTAGAAACAGTAGCACTAAATAAAACAAGTTTTTCATCCTCATGGACCTGACACTTTAAATTTGGTGGTAATATTCTAGAATGCTCAATATCTGACCAAAATAACAAAGGAGATTTACATGTATTGACATGGAAAGCTACCTAAAACATAAGTAAAAGAGGTATCCAACCTATAGCCCATGAGTTGGACATGCCTGGCTTACCTGGGCTGCACTGACTGAAGAGGAATTATCTTGGGCTACATATAAAATATATAATACAGCTAATTTATGTAGGTAACAAGACTTTTATTGATTTTTATTTTTTAAAATATAACACTGGTGTGTCCAACCCACAGGCTATATTCACGGACATCCCTGAATATAGTACAAATTCATCAGTGTTCACTAAAAACTTACAAACACATATAAATGTAAAGATAAAGAAAACAAATTACAAAGGAATATCCCAAATGTTGACTCTGGAGAGGAAAAGAAAGAGATTTTGGGGGTACTAGCGACAGTTTTTCCTTTTCTTCCCTTTACACTCTGATGTTTTTGAATTTTTTTTTATTTTATGCCCTTTATTATAGAAATTATTCTATTTTTTCATTTAAAAAAAAAAGAACAAAAACTATGATACAGGATTTCAAAACAACACAATAGGAGACTAACAATGGTTAATGTATTATATATTGTTATCTTCAAAGTAATTGCTCAGATTACAAGATATAGACACAAAAATATGATCAAACAATAAAAGCACAAACCTTTCTTTTTGATGAACAGAGATTAGTAGTATAATTATCTACCTTGTGTGTGTTTGTGTGTGTATATATATATGTATATTATGTGTGTATATTATATACATATAATATTTTCCCTTCTTTCTTTTCTCCTTTCCTTATCCCAGTTATTCTTTCCTTTTGAGCAGTTTCATCCCCTTTCACTTTCACAATATCTATTTGTAAATTTTGTATCCTATTTATTCTTTCAGTTTTCTACACTAGGGAGACAATACGATATTTCAAACTCAGGCCTTCCTTGTACATGCTAGGCAAAAGCTCTACCACTGAGCTATATCTTCAATCATCCTTCAATCTTTTATAAATAGAATGCGTTCATGTATAACTTCTGTCACACTGTTTTTTTTTTTTTTTTTTTGGTACTGGGGATTGAACTCACAACCTTGCACTTGCCAGGCAGGTGCTTATGCCACTGATCTAAATCCCTGGCCCTGTCATACTGTTTTGTATTACTATAATTCCTAAGAGAGAGTCACTTTCTGAAGAAAGACCATTTGGTTCCTAATTTGAATGTTTAAAGTCCAAATGACATGGCGTATGGTCTGGCAAAGGGGAGGAAGGAGGGAGGAAGAATTCACAGTGCTAAACAGTAAGCCTGAGTCTGGGTGGAGCCATGTTCAGGCTTTAATAAGAACCCTGCCATTAGATACAGCAATCCCTTTTGCGGGCAGTGTATCAATAAACTGAAGACCTCAAAGTATGCCCTTACCTCAAAGATTTCATAGCACCTTCCAATATTGCTACCTTGGGGCTCAACCTCTCAACACATGAACTTTAAGGAGATAAGCAACACTGATTCTATATAAATTTCCATTCTTTTAAAAAAGAGAGAAAGTAACATATAAGTAGACAAAGCTTAAGTATAATAACTGGCATTTAAATTATTACTAGGATGCTCACTGTCCACATATTAGGTATTTGATAAATATTAATCACATTTATTTGGAATTTCTAAGTTTAAAAAAGTAAAAGTGTTGTAGGAAAGAGGCATCTCCATGAAACTCTTATTTCTTTGGGGCTAGGGACTGAACTCACTCTAACACTGAGCTACATTCTCAGTGCTATTATGTTCTTTATAGTTAAAAATATGTTCATTCACATCATCTCTTTTCATCATATCATTATATAGACCTAAAGGTTTTCATAAGTCATTAAAAGGATAGATATAAGATTTCTTTCTTAAGCATCCTTATGGTTTTAACTCATATTAAAACTTTTGGGCACATCTAAGAGGATTTTACAAAGGTGCAAACTCTAATGAAAGGGTGAAGAAGAGGCAAGGCCTAACAGACTCATATTAAAATCCCAATGAAGCTACCAGCCTTACTTTTATTCTGATATTTTATATTTCTATTTGCTTTTACAGTAAAATGAACTCAAATGATAGAAACATACAGCAATATTGAAGAAAAATCTTGTTTTTCAGGATTTTCCCAAACAGATAAAATAGATTTTAGGACTAAAGCTGGTGTGAAACTTATCCTTTTACTAACTTTTACTGGTCCTTTTACTAACTTTTACTAACTCTGTGAATTAAAAGTGAAGCCAGTTTGGTACAGAAAAATAAATACCACATATTCTCATTTATATGACAGCTAAAAAAGTTGATCTCAGAAGTACAGTGTAGAATAGTGATTATCAGACACTAAAGGGCAGGGAGGGAATGAAGAGAGGAGGATTAGTGGGACAGGGATGCAGTCGACAGCAGGAATAATTTCTAATGTTCTACAGTAGAAAAGAGGAGTGATGGCTGATGACAATTCATTGTGTATTTCAGAATAGCCAATAATAAGGATTTTGAATGTTCCCAACACAAAGAAATGATAAATAGTTAAAGAAGATAGATATGTCAGTTGCCCAGATCTGATCATTACATTTGCACATGTGTACTGAAATATCACATTGTACCCTATCAATATGTACCATTAGTATGAGGCAATTAAAATTTTTAAAAAATTTAAGATAGCTAGGGGAAGAGTTCTTTTAGAACAAGCTATTTTCAGGAACTCTAAAAGTTACTTATTTATAAGTAATACTTCAATGGTAAATTATTCCTGCTTCATTAAAATAAATTTTCTAGACATTTCTCTTGGTCAAATTTACTGTTTTATCAAAATTGGTAAAAATCTTTTTTTAAAAGATTAATGATTCTCAATTTTTATTCATTTTGAAAACTTTTTCTCATTTGTTTGAATTAGTAAGATATTTTCTGCATTTTATTTATTATATCCAATCAATATAGAAGAGGCAGCATCTTTCAGCTTACATCCACAGGAACTCATAAACTTGTATTTCAACACTAGCAAATATCAAGTGGTCACCTTTAAATTTCATAACCTTTTAAATTTGACCTTTCAAAGTTCTTATCTTTCCTCTCTTAAATTAAAAGTAAAGCGACCTTAATAAAAAAGTCTGCAGAAAAGAAATAATTTTATTGAAATTTAGCAAATATAACTCAGAGTATTCAGCAGTAAAGTGCTTGTGTGTGATGTCTCCAATTTACTCCTAACAACAGGTTGGAGAAGAAATTCAGATTATGGGTCTTCTTTATCTGAAGCAGAAATTTCTTTAGAGATAAAAATAACCAAATATCATATGAATTTTACTTAATCCAAAATGTGGGTTAAAATACATGATTTTCTACTTGTTTCAGAAAAATCTGAAAGAAAACAAAAGAAGTTTAACAAGGAAGACTTGTTTAATTACTTGATTAAATCTTTGTTTAGGCCTAAATCTCTTAAAAAGGAAGTAACACACATATTACATTTTTATACTATGAAGAAAGTGTATCATAAGAACTGAGGATTGTAGTTATTTTAAAGTTTTAACTAACTTATCAATCACTACAAGTAAAGTAACGAACATCTATAGGAATGGAAAACTATCTGCTAACTGATGGGTTCTGCCCGTGTCCAGCGCTGCCAGGCTCAGCATGGTGCCTGCCCACCATGGCGCTGGACAGGCCTCCCTTCAACACTGACCTACACGTTCTCCGTGCAAACCCCAAAGCTGAACTCCAAGCTTTCCCCCAATCGTCTGTCAAAATGTCACTCTGCCTGTCCCTTCAAACTCCACTGCTGTCAAACTGAATAAAAGCTGGTGGCTCCTTTGTCTGCCCCAGGGGATCTTGCACTCTACTGCAGCCCTCCTGTGCCCACAATAAAGGCCTTTTTCTTTTTCCTTCCTTTTCTACCTTGCCGAAAAAAACCTATCGTTAACTACTGTCTTTTGTTCCACTGAATTTTCATCTTTTTGGGAAGATAATGTTTAGAAACTCTTTGACAATGCAGATTTTTAAAATGCAGGTAAATAATATATTAGTCCCCATCATATGAGTGACAGAGAGCGAGAGAGAGGCTGAGTACATGACAAAAGTGAGGGAAATAATAACTATTTGCACTACTTGTTTGTAAATTTAAACAATAGTATATTCTATACAGTAGTAGCCTATACAGTGTAAGCTAAACCTTACAATTAGAAAAATTTTAATTGCAAATAGTCAATAAAAACTAGAAGCCCAGATACTGAAGAGGTACATGATATTCTCTCAAATTAGCCAATAATAACATAAATAACTACCATTCATACAGTTTATAAGGTACTTCCATATATAATACATGGTTTTATTCTCACTAAAATTCGGTAAAATAAGTAGAACATCTCCTTGACAGGTCAGAAACAAAAAAGCCAAGGAACTGCAATGCATAACCAGACGTCTTGTTTTCTATTTGGGGGGGAGGTACCGGGGAATCGAACTCATGACCGCACGCTTGGCAGGTGCTTATGCCATGAGCTAAATCCCTGGCCATACTTCTTGACTATGCAAACTTTCCACCATTTCTCTGGCCTCCTATGTAGATAAACACAACATACTCTTGAAAACTTACATTTCTTAATGATACAGTGGTTCAGAGTGACAACTTCAGAGAGGTTTACTGTGGTAAAAATGACAAATGACTACAAGACAAATCACGTGGCCAATGCATACAAAAGTCAGACAACCAGTAAACTAGCTATTGTATAGTATAGTAAGACATATTTACATGGCCTGAGATGAAAGATAAGTATGGAACAATTTCCACATCACTTACGTAATTTTTCTAGAAGTCATCATTATTTCTTACTAAAATATTTGCAGAGCAAGAAAGAATGAAAAAATATGCCTTACAAAGATTCACTCTATAAAAGACCCAATAGTATACTCCCACACTACTCAAACCACTGAAAAAATGAGTTAAAACAAAATCACTTTTACAATGCAGGGGAATTACGACTTATGGATATAGTTTTGATTCAGAATACATAGGTTTATTCATTTAAAAATATTTACTGAACACCTGCTGTGTGCTCAGTATTCAGGTTTTTGGAGTACTGGGAGATTCAGAGATGATTAAGACATGGACTTAAAGTTCAGAATGCAGCAAGTGAAAATTTTTTTGTAGAGTCAGATAGTAAATAATTTAGGCTTTGTAGGTAACAATCTCTGTTGCAAACTCTCAATTATGCCATTCCAGCATGAAAGCAGTCACAGAAAATGGTGTGCCTGTGTTTCAAAAATAACTTTATTCATAAAAATGGGTGGTTGACTGGATTCCATCAATGGGCTACAGTTTGTTAATTCCTGGTCTAAAAATCACTGACTAGATGCATCCAAAAAACTACAACATCATTATCTAACTCTTCAGATTTTTATAATTTCCTGCCTGATCTGTTATCAAAGTTCTTCCTTTGTGTGTTGCACACTCGACTTCCCTAAATACATCACCCAACAGAGCTGCCAGAGTGACCTCATGTTTCAACACTACATCACTGCTTTTTATAAAACTCTTCAATGGCTTAGTACTACTCACAGGAAAAAAGTCCATAGTTTTAAGCAGAATATAAAAGGTACTTGGTGTTTCATCCCCTGCTATAGTTTCTTGACTTTTATCTTCAACAATATCTCTCTGCAGCACCCCTCCCCTAGCTTCCATGCAGAAACAATACTAAATTATTCAACATATCACAGTATTTTGCATCTGTTCCTTGGCATTTGTTCTTTTCTCTATCTGCCTAGAAACATTCACATCTACCTACAAAATTCTTGTGACATTTTTCTCATGACACAAGTTGACCACACCAGATACCTTTTCACTTTTTTACCTTGTATATACTATTACGTGGAAGGTTTGACCATGAGTTGCTCAGTGGCAGGCAATTTATTTCTTTGCAGTTGTGGCATTAACTCCTAGCACAGTGCATGGCATTTTTCGAGAGGAGGGTTTACTGGGAATTGAATGCAGAGCCTTGTGCTTGCCAGGCAGGCGCTTGTGCTGCCCAGCTACATCCCCAGCCCTGTGGCATACTGTAGGTACTGGATAAATCTATTTTGAACCAAAATCAACTACTGATTTCATAAATGATGCATTACTGTTTCAGAAATAAAGAGAGAATCAGAAAAAGTTGGAGGAAAGTGTACAATATGAGTCAAGTAATGGAAAGAAGTACAAGGTAAACATCTTAAATGGAGCAAAAAAGTCAAGAGTAAAAAGGTTGAAAAATGTCTTGATAATTAATGAATATTCAGTTTGGTTGAAGTGTATGGAGGATAATTAGGAAAACATCAGGAAAGGCTAGCTTAGAGTCAGGTCTAGAGGACATTCTGTACTTTGCTCTGTAAACAATGAGGAGTAGGTGAATGAACGCACATGGGAAAGTTAAGGTTAAAGAGAAGGTGGGTGGTGGTGGTGAGAACTGAAAAATACTGTGCCCAGATAGAATTGAGAATATGGGCAAATGACCTAATACAAGACACAGCAGAATTGCAGCACTCAAAGATGATCCTGTAGTTTAAAGGCCTGAAAACCTGTAATAAACAGGGAAATACAAGGAGGAAGGAAAGTAGTTTTTTAAAAAAAGACAATGCAGGGTTTTTTTTAAATACTAAATTTGGGGCTGACAAAACATGCAGGTGGAGGTATTTAGTACAAATCTGAAAGTAGGAGACAGATACTTTCAAGAGATAAAATATAAATCTGAGAGTCTTCTATTACAAAAAGTAAAGAAGAGAGGAGACAAGAATCACAAGCACTTCACCAAAATAATATCACGGTATGTATATCTACCATAGTGCCCATAACACTACTATATAATTTGCAAACATTTCTGTTTACCCCTACTCTGAATTCCTTAAGGCAAGAGGTCATAATTTATTATCTTTGCATCTCCAGCCTAATACCTCAAAAATACCATGTATTTAGTGTATTTACTGAATGAAGCAGTTCCCCATAATTCTAGTGCATAGAATACCCAACTTCCCATGACATATTACAACTTAATATACAATAAAGACTAAAAATAATTTTTTTTTAAATCTTTGGATCACATGTCTATGTTAGATGTAGGCAACATAAGATAGGTAACAGTGGTTATCACAGGGAAGATTTTACCATTGCCTTTCTTCCTGCTATTCTGTAGACTGAACAGTAGACAACTAATTTTGAACTATTTTTACTATTTCTCTTCTCCATTAATTCCAGCATTAACCTAGCAACTGGCATGCTTGAAAGGAAAGAGGAAGAATGCCCAGTTGGTACTTAGAGGAGAACAAATGTGTAATTGATTTAAATTGTCTTTCCTGACCTTTATATGTCTGTTCATAGCAGTGGACTGTGCTGCTCGCACCAGACCCTCCAGTTCAGCACCACTGAAATTCTTGGTCTCCACAGCCAGTTCTTTAATGTCTACGTCAGCAGAGAGTAATTGATGGTCTCTCATCCTTGCTGTGTGGATGTGAAGGATCTGTAGTCGACCTTTTTCATCTGGCAAGCCTGATAAAAACAGATCAGATATCTTCCTAGTTTCCAAAGCCCATCAGAGATTATAATCCCAATATTTTTCTCTAGGTATTCAAACATGTAAATGATTGTTTCTCATGATGTAACTTTTCTAACAAACATTAAGTTATGTGATGTTGGTCCTATCAATGAATTCTGAATGTCACACTCATCTGTTTATGTACGAGTACACACATGCACACACATGTGCGTGCGCATACACACACACACACACACACACACAACCAGTAACACATCTGCTTACCTATCTCCATTTTGACTTCCAGTCTTCCAGGTCGAAGGAGAGCCTCATCTATCAGATCTGGTCTATTGGTCATTCCTGAATGCAAATGTTAAAACAAAACAACAGATGAAAGAATACGATAAAATGTTACTTTAGCATATACATGAAGAATAATTTCTCTAACAAGCTGAGAGAATACTTTATAACAGTCAACTAGGGAAAAAAAAACTTATTCTCAAATTTTTTTTTTTTTTTTTTGTGGTACCAGAGATTGAACTCACAACCTCTTAGGCCACTGAGCTAAATCCCCAGTCCTCTGTTCTCAAATTTTTTTTTTTTTTTTTTTTTTTTTTTTGTACCGGGGATTGAACTCACGACCATATGCTTGCAAGGCAGGCGCTTATGCCACTGAGCTAACTCCCAGGCCCCTCTATTCTCAAATTTAAAAACAGCATTTCGCTCTTGATTTGTTTTACTGAAAACACCAGGAGACTTTGCTTTACTATTTCACTACCATATAAATAAAAATAAATATAATAAGAAATTCAAATAATTAAAAAGAAAATTTAAGGTTCACAGAGGGTAAGTATATCTCTGTGAAAGGGATAGAAGAGCAATGTGAACATGATCTCTCTGACTTCAAAGTTCCTACCATTTTTTACACGCTAGTGATTTTCGATCTTCCTAAAACATTATTTTTTTTCCTCTTCAAAAGCCATCTTAAGAAGTTCAGTACATAAAGGAGTTAAAAGAAGAAGTTATAATAGTGATCAGGATTTGAAGCGCACTCCCCTCTCCCCTCTGAGGACTTGGGGAAGCCTACTGTAATGTAGTTTGAAAACCACTGCCTCCAATTATGCTGTCTCTTTCATCTGTGAGTGAGCCACAAGCATAAACCGAAGCTACTAAATCCACCATTTATTTTTTTCTCTAAAGCTTCAAACAAAATGAGTCTTCAGTGTCAAGTGATTCTAATTTGGAGATACTGGCAAAACAACAACATTCACAGATCTTAATGTATCTCGTGTTTTTGGAAGACTGTAACTTTATAAACAAATGTAAACATACCAATGACAAGGATGTTGTTCAGCTGCTCTACCCCATCAATTTTGGACAACAACTGATTGACAACAGTGTCGTGAACCCCGGTGCTACCAGCCATGCTCCCTCGCTGTTTGCAGATGGCATCAATTTCATCAAAGATGATGATGTGCAAACCACTGTTAGCACCAAGCTATTAAGGGAAAAATTACGTTAAAGGTCACAATTTGAACGCGTTATTAAACAAACTAAACAAAAATGCAAAACAAAGCTTTCAACAGGTTAATTTTCCTCCATTTTGACAATAAATACAGTGGCATAATTTAATCATGGTTGTTGCTCTCTCCAAGGTATTGAAATCTCTGCAAACTGAAAATAAATTCCAGAGTCTCACATTTAACAGCCATAAAACACAATATATATTATCTGCTGATATATAGTGCATGTATGTACGTGTACCAAGTAACTAGGCCATGTTGGAACTTGGGGCGCTGGGAAAGAAAGCAACCTACTCGCTAAATGTGAATTTATACAGGTCTTGCTATTTGAAAGAACCCTCATTTGCATCCAGGCATCTTCCTCTTGTTTTTTTCTGAGTTTTGGTGAGAAAACTATCCCAGAAACAGTATGTTTAATGTTTGTTTTTTCAGATTACATAGCCAAAAAGTAGTTCCACCCACAGGGTGATTACTAATTGGGCAAATGAGTAAGGGAACTAAACATCATTCATAATTCACTTAGATGTCATGAAAGCAGGACTTCTCCCTAAGAGTAAAACAAGAACACAGTTTATAAGAACATGGAAAAGCGGGCGCTCTTCATTCTGCATAGTGACTTCTATTAGTTCTAGAAATACAGACATCATTAGTCCTTTCTACTAGCTATTCTGAAATATACAATCAGTGTTGGGAAATATAGCTCATTCCCCTCCAACCTTCATCCTCTTTCTGATAGTATCAACCTCAGGGCACTCTTAGTAAACTAATCCCTAACTCTTTATTTTGAGACAGTCTCACTGAGCTGTCTAGGATGAGCTCAAACTTAAGACCCACCTACCTCAGCATTCCAAGTAGCTGGAATTATAAGCATATGCGACTATACCCAGCTTCTTTCTTTTTATTTTTAACACACACACACAAAGAACATTAGGGATTAAAAAAATGAACATAACCTAAAAATAACTATATAATAATATAAGTGATGAACATAATTAAATAGAGGATTAAATATGGTTACAAGTCATTAACTCTAATATTTATATATATAATTTTTTTTTAACACAGGGTTTTACTATGTAGTTTAGGCTGGCCTTGAACTCACTTTGTAGCCCAGGCTGGCCTCAAACTCATGGAGATCCTTCTGCCTCAGTCTCCTGAGTGCTGGGATTACCGGTATGAGCCACCACCTCCGGTCAAAAATAGTTTTTTTAAGAAAAAAGATTTTTAATTTTTAAATTTGATTATAAAAGCAGTAATGTTAACTGAGCAAAACTTGTGAAATAAACAGAAATAAAGTTTAAAAACAGCCAAATCATATCACCTAAAAATAAATGCTGTTAATATCCTATACATACATTATATTTTAAATTTATTCTCATTAAAAATTGAGCTCAGTGTATAGTATTTATATTCTTTTGAACATCAATTGTTCTTTGAAAATAATTTTAAATGGTTATTTTTGTTTCTAATTGTAAAATATATTGTTATAGAAAATCTGAAAAAGAATAAAAAATATAAAGAGATTATAATTACCCAAAATTCAATTAGTCAAAATAGTGCTATGTAATACTTTGTACACAGCTTTTTTTCAGTCAGGTTATTATCCTAAATCCTTTCCCATAAGTGTACAATATGACTTTTAACAGCTCTGTAATATTTCATCATGATCTGTTTCATAGTTTCATTCCCCCATCCCATATTAATTTCTGTTGTTTTCATTATTTCTAAGTTTTTGGCATTCTGTATGATTAATTTCTAAAGGCAAGTATTAGGTTAAAAAATACATCAAGTATTTTAAGGACCGTGAAATAGACCATCAGATGCTTTTCCAGAAAGGTATTATCAATTTATAATCTCACCATAGTACATGATAGTACCTTACTGAAGAGTTGGACATTTTTTGTAAATTACCTTTTCAATTACTGCTAATTTTTCTTTTATTGATATGTCTTTTCACATTTTCTTGTTGGAGCTTTCATTATTGATTTTTTTTAAAGGAAGTTACTTATTAAGGCGATTACTCTACTTATTGTAAATATTTGTTCCCAGTTTTCTATGTCTTGATGCTAGTTACAGCATTTTTTGATAAGCAGAAGTTGTTTTTTTGTTTGTTTTTACTATTTAAACAGGTAAGGTTATTGGTTTTTGTTTTTATGGCATTTTGTTATTCTTATCCTTAAAATCCTCCCTTGAGACACTGGTGGTTACCTATATTTTCTCCTTTGTAATATTTTTATATTACTTATTCTTTTTGGTATTTTATTTATTACACAAGTGAGGTAAGAATTCACCTAATTCTTCTTCAAATAGGTAACTAACCTACCCTGTAGTGGTAACTACATAATTGTTCCTTTCTTTACTGATTGAGATGACATTTCAACCAGGTTTTGAATTTTTTATGTATGCTAGAAGATCACCAGCTCATCTGTTCTGTTCCTGGGAGTCATATGTGTTGTTATCTCTGTAACTCATA
Source organism: Dolichotis patagonum (assembly GCA_004027295.1). Taxonomy (NCBI): domain Eukaryota; kingdom Metazoa; phylum Chordata; class Mammalia; order Rodentia; family Caviidae; genus Dolichotis; species Dolichotis patagonum. The sequence goes on from PVJX010005354.1 coordinate 14,201, forward strand.
CTAGTAAGTTAGACAAGCTCTTCCCACCACACATTCTTCCTCTTTTTTTAAAACTATGTTGGCTATTCCTAACTATTTCTACTTGTAAATGAACATTAGTCATTCTACCATAGGAAAAATCTCTATCAATTATAAACAAAGAAGTTTAAGCTTTGATTAGAATTAGATTGAATCTCTAAATTAAAAAATACAAATACAGTACAGACATAGGTGATGATTCCATGAATCTTTACATTTAAAAATTCATAAAGCTAGACACCAGAAGAGAAAAAAGTCAATTTTCTGTATAATGTAAAAACAGATAAAATATATTCCATACATTTTATTATTTATATTTGGGATATTATTAATTTTGGGAATAATTCTATGTAAGATGATATAGTTATATGTATCTCAAAGCCTTTAAAAATTTAACTAGATTTTGTACTTTTTCTTGAGCATTACTTATAAATTGTTCACCTATGAATATCTTTAAAATTACTCAAATCTGAAAAAAAAATCAACTTTATTTCCAAGTATTGTGTTTTACTGACTAGATGTCTAATGATAAATGACAGCTTGCTTCTTACCAAAAAAATTCAATATCAAAAACTGTCTATCTTTTCATCAGAAGAGATCAGGTATAAGAAACTGGCACTATAAGCTGAGCTTTGCCAAAGCACTTCTATGCAAAGGGTGGTAGCTCTTGCCATCTTCAGTGTAAAACAAATATACTCTTGTTTGTGACTGAAAAATTACAAGATTTTATATGCTATTTTTAAAAGATGTTTTATTCCAAGTTGCCTACCCAACGTAGGATGAAACCAAAAGCTGCTACAAGGTATGAATTTTGCTGTCTCTGTGCCATGTGTTGTTGCTGGAATTACAACTTCCCTCTCAGTTCATCCTGAAAAATCACCTATGTGCACAGGAAAGCAACAGACAGTAACAACACTATGCCTAATTAAATAATTACAAGGGGAAACTGTCTTAAACAGAATTAAGTACAATTCTGACCTTTTCAAAACCTAATCGTAGGAACTGCCATTAGATCCCTAGCCCCAACCTAGTCAGTACAATAACATCACGTTTAACAGGTGTATTACTTAAATAAAGGCAAATTCTTATTGTAATAAATCAGGAATCAGGTCAGAAAGGATGTCAAGATAGATTCACAGATTAATGATGATCATCAATAACCCTTTACCAAATGATTTAATGTCCACAATGCAGGCCTCTTAAACTAATTGGCTTCTAGCTGTTTTTACCATCTGCAGCCTTTCACCATAGCAATAGAGATGATGTTGGTGAGCTTCTGACAACAACAGCCTTTGAAAGTAGCTGTTCTATATTTAACTAGTTTGACCTATATGTAAGTGTTCATTCCATCAGCCTCGACTCTCCAAATCACAGAGGGAATGCTTTTCATTATGTAATACACACTTATGTCCCATAAATGTGGGTATACCAAGCCATTTATGGATGTAGACTGAGAAAGGCTGCTATGATTAACATTTATGTAGAAGTTTTTTGCCAACTCAGTCTTATTATTAGTGCCATATTTAAACTACCCACAAGTTTAAAAGTTACTCAGGTAACTCAGCACCAAAGTTACTCAGGTAACTATTGCAACTGAGATTTTATAAGATGCTTCTTTATATGACATTTTACCTCACTGTGGCTTGTTATATAATCACCAGAGTCTATCAGACTCAATTTTTAGAAAATCTGTATTTTTATTAGTACGTTTGCAGGACCTAATGATTACATTCATTGTGGGGAGTCAGTTGGTACACGTATATAACACATCTTAATTTTTTTTTTTGGTACTAGGGATTGAATTCAGGGCCCTTGTGCATGTCAGGTAAGCACTCTACCACTCAGCCACATCCCCAGGCTTCAATTTTTTTTTTAACCCCTTTTCCTCCTCCTCCTTCCATCTCTTGGTCCCCTTACCTTTTGAAAATCACTCTCAGGTTTTGAAATTCTTTCATGAGCAGTTCAAACTATTTATAAATACTGGTATTTCAGGACATTTTAAATAAGTCTTCCACAGAACAAAAAGGAAAATGTATTTTTAAAAATAGAAAAAAAACTCATTCTCTCTTGCAATAACCCTATGAGTCCACTGGATTATTTTAAAATTCTAAGATACATTATGTTATTTCATCATCTTAGAAATACTTACTCACTGAGGATTCCCAATTATGCTTAAAAAAAGGATTAAAGTAGCAAGAAAATGGAAAAATGATGAAATTATCTAGAAGAATAATACAACAGTGAACTATCACTATAAAATCATTCTTGGCCAGAATATGGCAAAGAAAACAGAGGAAGAAAGTGTCCTCAGTAAGAGAGTATCATATAAATATTAAAACAATATATTTACTGGACCAACATAAACAGGACTCAGAAATATAGTCTCAAATTCTAAATCTTTTTTTCTCTTGGTCCTTCAAAAATGGCATTCACTGGACAACTTCTGTTTCATTTTTGCTTTTTTTCAATTACTACAGATTGAACCCAGGGCCTTGAGCATGCTGGGTAAGTGCTCTACCACCGAGCAACATCTCTCATTCTTAAAAAAAGTTTATTCGATCTAGAAATAATCCCACAGACACAACCAGAATACTATTTTACCAAAAGTCTGGGCACTGTAGCTCAGTTAAATTGACGCAAAATTAACCATCACAATAAATTCTAGTATGATTTTTAAATATATATTTTTTCTAAGACCCAAACAAGTTTGCCTTTGAGGTTTTATAACTCAATTCTGCCACTTTAAACCTAAACCAACTCAGTGTAAATAAACCAACTTTCTGCTCACGAGTCTTACATGCACGTAATTATATGTCTATTCGTGGATTTAATTTATCCCTTTCCAAGACATAAATAAGTTCAAGCCTTTGGATGTATTGTGGTATAAATGTGTCACTTGAAAATATACTCATGGTCTGTTTTTGCAAAACTTTTGGCTTATATGATAATATCTTTTTGTATTATGAACATGTGGGTAATGACATCTGCTCATATCATGTAAACCCCCATAATCTCTTCATGGTATAATATATAAACTAGGTACTAAGTCAACTTCATTTGCAAGTCATTCCAAAATATAGACCACAGTAACAAGTTTGCCTCTACACTGTGGATTTCATTCATCACATAAGTAATCACAAGTTTTAACTAAGTTATATTTATATTACCCTCCTTTGCTCCTCTTCAGCATCAGCAAAAAGTTTGCGAATGTTAGCCTCTGATTCACCCACATATTTGTTAAGGATTTCTGGTCCATTGACCACTTTGGGCTCTCTTGCATTCAACATCTTGCCAATCTGTCGAGCCAAAAGAGTCTTACCACAACCTGGGGGCCCATATAACAGGATGCCTTTAACATGTTTACAACCTGAAAAAAAAATAGAACAGTCTTATAACAACTAAAATTCAAGTAAGACATCTAAAGGAAAGTTTTCTTTTTCATATGGACTTTAGGAAAAACACAGTGATACCATTTATATATGTTCATATCCTTGTGCCATGAACAGAATAAACAAAACTCTCTCCTTTTCCCTCTCTCTCATCTAGAAACACTTCCTATACCTATACTAAATGTTTGCAGGGGGGAAAATCTTTGAATCAGAATACTTGATTCTGAAAAACAATCACTTTTAACTCTGAAAATGTCTCTTTGGTTTAAATATCTAATTAGGAAATACTTATTTTTATCTTCTAGGTCAGAGGAAAAAAATCTGGCTTAGGGGAAATTTTACCTTACCCAGAGTTATTATGATACACTATGCTAAGGAAACTATCTTAGTTATAAAATGACAGGTCGATTAAGCACTTAGAAAAGAGGCAAACATGTATGAGTCACATGGATATGGAAGAATCCAGAGGGTCCAGATCAATGTCACCAATTTTTGGATAAAGCTGAATGTCTTTCTTCATGTGATTAATGTAAAGTGAGGTACATGCTCCTTTACAGCAACTCAGTTGACAATGAAGTTTCAAAAGTAGTTGTTATGGTTTGTGTCTGGATGTCCCCCCAAAGCTTCATGCAGTCATGGGAGCAGGCTTCTAGGGTTTGTGACTGATGCATGGTCCAATGCTGGGATTATGGGTGTCAGTGCTACACCCACTCTACAGTGGGTGTGGCCTACACACCATATAAGGGACAGAAAGAGTCTTTTCCCGCGCTCCTCCCTTTTTTGCTCTTGCTGCTTTCTACCACCATGAACTGTTGTCCTCTACCATAAGCCATCCTGCCTTGGACCCAGCAGATTATAGGCTGAAACATTCACACACTGTGAGCTAAATCAACTTTTTGTCCTTTAACTTTGGGTGTTGAGTATTTTGTCCCAGCAACAAAAAAAGTAACCAAAACAGTAGTATTCATTTACTTTCTAGGCAGGCACTGCTAAATGCCTTAAAGAGTAACAGAGCCAGGCATAGAGACAAACATCTGTAATCTCAGTACTCAGGGAGGCTGAGTCAGGAGGATCAGAAGTTCAGGCCTAGCCTGGACAATTTAGAGAAAGACCCAGTCTCAAACAGAAGACAAAAAGGGCGGGAGATGAATGTCAGTGTGAAGGACCTGGGTCCACTACCCAGTACAAAAAGTAAAAAACAAAACGAAAATCCCCAAACTGTATTATTAACAATTCAAAATAACAGACTGATGATCTAGACCCCCACAACTTCCTAGTAACTCAAAATGAATGTTTACTCCATTTCTTAGAATGAAGACCTGTGGCATCTGTTTACTATTTTGGAAACATTTCCTTTCTAGTAATTTCACAGTTAAGATACATAGCTCCATTCTGGTGAGTTTTTTCTTTATACGCTACCCCCCAAAAAGCATTCTGTGGAATAACAGGATTGTTAGATTTCACTGTCACAAATATGGATGCAAAAAAGTCTCTGGAAATGTGATATACGTAGTATGTTTCTATGGAAAATTATTTGTCTTTATTTAAAATGAAAACCTTAAAAATACCTTTAAAATACCACAATATATTTGATAAATCACTTAAAGTGAATCAAAAGATACAACACTATTAGAAACTAGATTCTGAGAAGGATGATGATCCTTTGGGTTCCCAATGTGGTTGTTGCATTTATCCTGTGTCAAGAAGGACTCCTCTTATGTCTTTGAAAATAATTAAGATCCGAACATGTAGGTGTTATACTTTCTCCAAATTCTTGACTTTCGCCAAGCATGCTTTCTCCTAATCATACTTTCTTGGATGAATTCTTAAATTCTTGGCCTTCTTGTACTCCTGCAATACCTATCCCATGAACTCTGAATGCAATATGGCTTTGCTATACTTACACACTGGTCACAGAGCATAGGTAGAGAAAATTATAGCACTAGGCTGACTGATATTTCTAGTTTCATGCTATCCAAATTCCAATTCTAATCTCAATGCTTTCTCAGAACTGCAACCCTTTACTTGTCTTTGTTAGTCTCTTTCTAATCTTCCTTATTAATTATCCAAATCTTTACTGTTCTCTCAAGAGTTATCCCATGCCACTGACTCTTAAAGATGACCTAGATTCCTACTTCATATATTTTAAAAAAATGATTATCAAGCATGAACCCCCTTTAGTGATCTGCTTCTCTATTTACAAAATGGTCAGCAGACATATCCATATTTAATCTTGACCTTAGTTCTAAGAGTTTTCTTTCTCCTTCTCCAAAGTGTATAACGCAATTACTTCTTTAGATACTTTCTTCTCTATTAGATGGTACACTGTTCAAGGTCATGTATGTACTGTCTTATTAATCTTGAATCACAACCACCCAGCCTAATGCTCAGCACATAATATATTGCTCAATAAAGGACTGAGTAAGTAAATTGTTATTTTCTTCCCTACGAAACTCAAAGATTATGAAAGAAAGACCTTCTTAAAATTACTGAGGCTCTTAATGTGTGGAAGTGTTTTTTGTTTTTTATTGCAGAACTAATTTAAATATGTAAGAAATGTTTCAGTTTGTCTACTTGTATTAGATCTGATGACATGGATAGCTGTCCCAAAGATAGCAGGATATATTATGATACCCATTTTTTATTTCCTATTAGCTTGATTTGAAGCCCTATATTGCTTTCACTGTTCTGTTTTGACTGATTTTATTCTATTCTGTTTTGTTTGATAGTATCAAGTCTGAGGGTATAGGCAACTACTTTGAAGACAATAAGATACACTACGATACCCATTCTGGTTTGACTATTATCTTCTTTTGAAGTCCTATAATGTCTCCAATGTTTTGTTTTTATTGGTTTTGTTTTGTACTGTTTTGTTCAATTTTATTATGCCTGATGGTATGGGCAATTCTTTTGAAGATAACAAGAGGCATTATAGTAGCTATTATTGATCTCCCTGTATTTTGTTTTTAAGTCATGTACCATGTTGATACTTTTGTTTTGATTGACTCTATTTTGTTTTGTCTCATTTGGTTTTATTCTCTTAAAAATAAAATAAAAAATAAATATGTAAGAAAACACATTCGTAATAATTCAGACTGCTAATTTAGCAAAACAGATAGTTTAATATATACATACTGGAATCTTATCTCTGTTACTCTGGTTTTATTTTGTTTGTTTGTTTGTTTGTTTTTAACCAGGAATCAAACTCAGGACTTCATGCTTGCCAGGTAGGCACTGTGCCACTGAGTTATATTCCCAGCCCTATTCTTGTATGAAGAAAACACTTGATTTAATGTGTTTTGGATTAAAACAACTCACATCTTTTTCTTATTTTAAAGAGAATAAAACAAAACAAAACAGAACAAAGTGTATCAGAACAGAACAATGCAAACAACACAGGACTTCAAAACAAGACAACAGAAAATCAACAGTGGCTACCATAATGTCTCTTGCTTTCCTTGAAATAACTGTCCATACCTTCACATGCAATAAATTCAAATAAAACAAAATATTATAAACCCAATCAAAAGAATGAAAGCATTATGGACCTTCAAAACCAGACAATAGGAAATCAACAATGGCTACCATAATATATCTTGTTCTCTTCAAAATAGCTGTCTATACCCTCACACATATTGAAATCAAATAATAGACTAAAACCAATCGAAACAAAGAATAAAAGCATTATAGGATCTCAAAATAAGATAGGAAACCAGCAATGGCTACCATAATGTTTCATTTTCTTCAAAATAGCTGTTCATATCATCAAACATAATGAAATCAATTCTTAGAAGTTTTTTAGGAGAATTTCTAGGCATGTATAATCCTATACATGTACATCTATCCTTTCTGTATTAGAAGAGAAAACAAAACAAACAAAATACAAAAAAAAACTCCAAGAGACAAATAAATAACAATAACAGAAAATCCAAAAATAGTAACAATATAGACTTTCAAAACAAGCTGATAGAAACATCACAAAGGTTGTTATTTTGCATAGTTATCTTCAAAACAATTGCTCAGATTACCAGATATAGACATGCAAAATTTATCTAACCCTATGAATGATAACTGTTTTGTTCTAAGAACTAATAGAATTAGTAGTATAATCATCTTAGCTATCTTAAGTGTATAAATACAAATTTATATCTTTTATCTTTTCCCTTCCTTCTTTTCTCCTTTTCCCCATTTTTCCCCTTTGAGCAGTTTGTTATCCTTTCATAATATTTACTGAAGATTTTGGATTTTATTTACTCTTTCAGTTTCTTATACTAGGGAGATAATACAGTATTTACACATGTTGAGTTTGATTTATTTCACTTATGTGTATAGTCTCAAGATGCATCCATAAAAAAACCTATAAAAACCTCAATGTGATCCTTCTTTATAGCTGAGTAGTACTCAATTGTATAAAAACAGCATATTTTTTTATCTGTCCCTCAGTTGATGGGTATTTGGGTTGTTTCCAACATTTGGCTCTTACAAATTGTGCTGCTATAAACATGGGTGCACATATATCACTGTGGTATGATGTTTTCAGTTCTTCTGGGAATATGCCCAGAAGTGGGATAGCTGGGTCAAATTGGACCTCCAATCCCAGTTTTTTGAGGAACCTCCAGACTGACCTCCACAGTGGTTGCCCCAGTCTACAAGTGCAAAAGTGTTCCTTTTCCCCTACAGCCTCTCCAGCATTTGTTATTGGTGGGTGTATTGATCTTGGTGATTCTTTCTGGAGTGAGATGGAATCTCAATGTGTTTTAATTTGCATTTCTATAATGACCAATGATGCTGAACATTTTTTCATGTATTTATTTGCCATTTGTATTTTTTTGGCTGAGAAGTGTATATTCATCTCAGATGTCCATTTTTGGATTGGGTCTTTGAATTTTGGGGGCCTGATTTTTTTTTTAATTCTTTATATATTCTAGATAGAAGTTCTTTGCCTGAGGGAAAGTTGGCTACGATTTTTTTTCCCAACTCGTAGGTTTTCTTTTTATTCTGTTGGAGATTTCTTTTGAAAGGCAAAAACTTTTTAATAAGATGAGATCCTGGTAGTTGATTCTGGGAAATACTTCCCATGCAGTTTGATTTTTGTTCATGAATTCTCTGTCTACCCTTGTGTCTTCAAGATTTCTACTCATTTCGTCTTCCAGCAGATTTAGTGTTTCTGGTTTAATATTTAGATTTTTGATCTATTTTGATTTTAGTGCATGGTGATAGGCATAGGACAATTCAGATCTTAATAAGTAACTCACAAAACACTGCCATGAAGGTTAAAAGACAAAAATTTAATGCATATCCATGAAATGAATATATATATATATATATATATATATATATATATATCTGAAATGAGTTAATCTGTTTAAAATATAACATCAATAGGGATGTCTTAGAAGCTCTAGTCTGTACTGGTACTCTTAATTTCTTTAAGATATCAAGTAAGCACATAAAAAATACATTTAGAGGTAAAAACTTTCAAAACTTAGTTTCACAAAACAATCAGTTACTTGAATAAGCACTGAAATGGGATTCTACTATTACCAACATTATTATAGTCTGTTCTGCTGATTAAATAAGCATTGGTCTCTAATTTTAAGTGAGCCATAAAAACTAATTCCATTTAACAAAAGTGTATTAAGCTCCTGCTTAGGCTAGGTACTAAGCTAGGTGTTAGGGATACAAACATGAAAAAGTCCCTACTTGCAGTGAATTCCTGGCTTAATAGGAAAGAGAGAAATACAAATAAATTACTATAATATGATGTATCAGAGATATGTATGAAATGTTTTTAGAATCTAACAGAGACTGATTCTACCAGGTGATGGCAGAAAATTAGGGATGGACAAGGGGAAGAGGTAACATTGAATCTGGGACTGGAAGGATGAATAGGAAATTTATGGTTGGAGAGCAAGGAAAAATGGCACCACAAAGACAAAGATTATAATAGTCAAAGGTATAAAGTTATGGACATCAAAGCTGTTCTTTCAAAACAGCCAGTAGTAGTTATAGTCTTGGAAGGCTGGAGAGGGTAGAACCGAGAATGGAGGTGTTGGGTTTCTAACAATTAGGAGGTTTTCACTGGTTTTGCAGGTGATAAGATATGTGTATAAAAGCTAACTCTCCTGGTAGAGAGGAAGAAGGACTGGCGAACAAATAAACTGAGGGTGGAAGGGTAGCTGAAGGCAGGTTGTTAGCCTTTTTCTGGAAACACTGACTCACTAGATGATTCTATAGTTTTCTCTATTAAGTTTTTATACCATTTCTAGTCTTCTCAGAGCACATAAGAAAATGGGTCCACAGGCCTGGGGAGGATGTTCTTCACCCCACCAATACCCCAGATTTCTTTTGAGATTCTCTAGGACATGAAGCCCTGCCTTTGACTCTGAGAAGCAGCTGGCAGATCCGTGGCTACTTGACTACTGAGCTGTGCTAACTGCAACTTCTTTTCTCCCATCTTAGTATTTTATATGTTTACTTACTCTCAGGGATCACTAACCTGGATTAGTGAATTAAGCAGGAAAGCAAATATATGAAAGAAAAATATCAGAAGAACTGATTTAAACTGTCATATTCCGTATTTCCCATTATTTCTTACATAACAGTCTAATGGACTTCCCCAGAAAAATGCACATGTACACAGTTTGCAAACAATTTTGACAGGATTCGTAAAAACTCTTTGAGGTCAACCCATGAAATCCAAACTAAAAATCCCTGAATATATTACTGAAACAATTCAGATAAGAAACTAAGAATAGAAAAAGGCAACAGTTATAGAAAATAGTAAGAAGGAAGGAGGGAAGGAAGGAAGGAAGGAAGGAAGAAAGAAAGAAAAAAGAAAGAAAGAAAGAAAGATAGATAGATATCAGATTGATTGGCTCTGATATCTTAAAACATTTTTTGAAATCCTGCCAGCGGTATATGAAAGCCACAAAAAGTTTTAGGCAAGAGTGTGCAGACAGAGATATATGCTGCAGAAAGAATAAAGCCTGGGAAGAGGACACCAGATTTTCAAACCTGAAAGTTCATGTTGACCTCAGTGGTGGGGTCTTAGATCAGGGTCAGAGCATTTTGGGTTGAGGTGCCTTCCTTTACATAGAAGGAAGTTAAACAGTGTAAGCAGGTTCAGAGATTATACTTTCAGAAGCCTGGCTATACAAAAGAGGGATTCAGGGATACAGCTGTACAAGTTGCTTGTCCTTCTGAGACTATTTATGGGAGCAAGAGGAAAGAAGCCACCTTAGCAAGACCTTTCCTCAAAACATTCAAGTAGGTAAAGCAGGGGCCAGGTAGGTCATCTGTAACACAAGGGAGGAGGAAAGAGGATACTGAACAATGTGGTGAAGGAACACAGGGAATTAGAAAACTGTGGTGAAATGTGCCTGAACAGACAGATGCCATTATATAAGTGAACTTAGCATATGAGACTCAGGGATCGAGGGACTGTCCTCTTACATAAGCAAGTCATGGTATTAGATAAGGTGCAGATTCGTATTCAATTCTATAAATATATTTTGTCTAAGCTGCCATAAGAATCTTGACATGTTTCATTTTAACCATCTTCTTTTCATAACTGAGTTGTAAAGATTAGTAACATTATGTAATAACAAGGTTGAGTCAATTTGAAGTCAACATATTTACAACTCAGTTCTGCTGTTTAATTTTCCCATCAAAAGTGTAAGATAAAAACTATTACGTGAATGTTCTCATTAACTTTTTTTCTATTTCTGCAAAGTTTGAGGCTTTGATCTTTATTTCTAAGTCATTCTCATCTCCCTCCTTTTTGACTCACATAATAAGAATTATCATGGGCAACTAGTACAATCAAATGTAGTTCTAAAGCATTTCCTTTAATTTCCTGTGCCCAAGTAGTTGACTGTTTAATAACTTCTCTTGTTAATCATCGTCCAAAAAATATTTATTTTATTGGGGTAAAATACATTAACAATTCTTGATTATAGTAACAGAAAGGCAGCTGGAAGTGAAAGACATAATCCAAAATGGTCAAAACATATTCATATATTAACTTGCTATGCCTACATATACATAATTAAGTTGCTATTTTTATGCATATGGTTATTACTGGAAGCCTAAATTATTTTAAATGACAAAGAAATAGGACAAATGATAATATCCTTGTTTATTAAGAATTTAAGTGACTCAGATATCAGAACTTCATTAAAGGTCTATATTCTCAACCAGACATAGTGGCACATGCCTATAATCTCAGCACTTAGAAGGCTGAGGCAGGAGTATCCCAAGTTTTAGTTCTGTCTAGGAAATTTAGCAAAACTATCTCAAAATTAAAAATAAAAAGGCCTAGAATGTGGCTCAGCATGAAGGCGTTAGGTTCAACTCCGATGGTATGGTCCGTGTGTGGATGTATCCCCAAAGCCTCATATGGTCATGCGGGGCAAGCTTTTCTGAGGCAGCCGAGTCTAGTTTGTGATGATTCGTGGTCCAGTGCTGGGTTTAAGGATGTGAGTACTATACCTGGTTTAGTGGGGGTAGTCTGCAAACAATATAAGGGACAGAAAGAGGTTTGTCTCTCTTGCTCTCCTTGCTTGTTGCTTTTGCGATTTTCCACAGCCATGAACTGCTGGCCCTCTGCCATGAAGCCAATCAATTATGGACTGAAACCTCTATAAGCTGTGAGCTAAATAAACCTTTCTTCTCTTAATTTGTGGGTGTTGGGTATTTTGTCTCAGCAAGGGAAAAGTAACAAAGATACTCTAGTACCATAACAACAAGCAAAACCAAAAACTGTATTCCGTAAAGAATTTAGTATAAACTGGTTTGTATCTTACTCTAGACCACTTGCCTTAAATTATTTTTAATGATTTCCTAGAGTTTGAGTCAGAGTCACAAAGTTAAATTTTAATAATGTTTTCACAATAACTACCTATCAAAGAAGGCCAAAAGTGTTATTCATGGCCAGGTGTGTATCTGAGGGTTAACTGGGTTAAATAGGAAATCAAGTGAAAATCTCTAGGGAACATAAAAAATTACTAACAGCCCCACTGTTTGGATACATTATTCTGAGACCCAAATTTCACAAAGTAGCAAAAAAAATTTTTTAAGTAAGGAAAAATGCTGCCATTTTAAGTTATTTAGTTTCACTTTGCAAAGAAAAGATTTCTTTAAAAAAAAAAAGCTGACACCATCAATCAGCACTATTTCATATACGAAAATACATTTTAATATTAAAAGGTAGGACAGATATCCCAGGATAAAGGGCACTCTTTTGTGTTAAATAAACTCAGTTTTGTGTACACTGTTAAAAGTGGAGGCTCTACTGTTAGTCTGCCTGGATTCAAATCCTCGTTCTTTCAGGAAATAATAATAGCAACTACTTTCAAAGATTATCATGAGTATTAAGCACATATAAGCACATAAAGTACTTAGCAAACTTCCTGGTACATAAAAAGAGCTCATAAATACTGGCTATTAATTAACATTAGCTTATATTTTCATTTTGCTGTGGATGAGTGATAAAATGGAACCAGACTCTCAACTGGTATGTGGGAATTTAGATCACAATTAGGTGACCATAAGCTTAAATGACTATTCTACTTACCAAATTCCTTCTAGAACTGACAATTGTGACCATTTGGCCCCTTATAACTTTACTGTCACTAAACTTTGCCAATTATAGTACCCATTCCATTAATGAACCTGAAGCCCTCAATTAACATGGTAGAAAATGAGTTGGACCATAACATTTTCACATGACTTTATTAGCGCTTCATTTAGTGAGTTAGGATTCTCTGTAGAATTAGCTGTTCTTCTAGCTTGACTACTATCAAAGTCAATCCTGCCCGTTTGTCTTACCCTCCACAGAGTCAATTTAACTGGTTTCTCAAACTTTCCAACCTCATACAGCATCAACATATACCTCACCCATAAAAGAGCCAAGCTACCATAATTATCAGTTCCACATGTACACATCCCTTTACCCTTTTCCCTCCTCTGTTCTATCATTCAGTACAGTATGTTTGTTTTCCAGAGCTCCACTTTACCCTCAATTGTAAGCCCTCCCATAGTCTTCAGCTGTCATGGTCCCTTTCTGCAAGCACTCACTGGAATAACTGGGAGCACCATGGGCTATTTCTGCTTACTTCGTTTAAAAGTGTATTTGCTACGCTAGCTCACCACAGCCCGTCCTTTGCTTCTTATTTTGAGGTAGATTAGCATTATATTCTTTATCCCCTTTCAGTTACCAGTCTCTTAGTTGAATCAGTAGCCCTCCCACAATATAAACAATTTGGATTTTGTCTGAGCTACAGGTGTTACTATCTAATTATTATAAGCATAAAAATTTTAGTGGACAGACTTTTAAAGAGTTTTTAAGATGGCTTGATGTGATTTCTAATCTAAAAGTCGTTAATAGAGCCATATCTATTATGATAGGCATGTTAAAAATGTTAAAAATGATACACAAACATCTATAAGATATCTAATAAACTATCTTCTCTTAAAATGGCCTTATAAAAATTAGAGCCTTACTTTTGTAACACTGGGAATGAACAATAATGCTTATTGTTTACAATCTTCTAAAATATTATCTAAAAAGTGACAAATTTGTATTTGCTAAACTCTTACTTTACAGAGTTGTATATTTTGTTTTCCCTAGAAGTTATTAGAGGCCAAATGTATTGAAGAAAAACTGTCACCAATTTTCTACGAAAAGACCATAGTAAACAGTAATTTTATACAAGAGTAAGCAGCATGACAGTAAATTAGAAGTGATCTCTGTCAAATTAGCATCAGCAGTTTTTAATTCATTTTGTGGGCAGTTATGACATATAAGGAGAGAGAGAAAGCTATGAAGTGGATTTCAAATGATTCATTATGTTTAAAGGGGAATCCAAAGCAGCTTTCAGTTCAAAAGCAGACAAATTCATTTGCAAAAGAAGGCAGCTGTCAAAAACTACTGGCAGGCCAGGACACAGTCACAAGTGTTGCAAGCTTTTCCATACAGGCAAACCAGGTTTAAATGCTTGAACAGTGCACGCATGAATAGAAAATACAATCACAATTAACATTAACGTTTAATCTTCTGATTTGAATTTTTTATAATTTCTACTTCTCTTCTGGATCTTTCAAAGATTACTAATTGAAATTAGAGTCATGAGTATTGTCTTAGCTCCCTGACTTACCATGCTGGTAGTCCTGTATGATTATTAACTCTAAGAAGTAGTTTTTGTCTTTTCCAGATATACAGTGAAAAATTGGAGCATAATTTCCATGATTGTGTAATATAGGAGGCCCTTTATTTGTCTTAAAGACTGTCGATCAGCATCTAAAATAGGTTATCGTCTACATTTGCTTATTAAATCTTCGAGAAAAGGAAACATTCAAGACTAAGATCACTACTCTGACCTTATTTGAACAGTCATGTTTTTTATCATCCATTCTTTGGGGATCATTATGTCTAGCAGAGACTTGCTGATGCCCCACCAACTTTAAAATGCCAAGAGCACTTTAATTTCTGCTATGATAAACTGAAAAAGGCCTATGCCCTGAGCATCAGGCAGCTGTGCACGATGTCTACCACCTGACTGGTCCGAATCCAAATTAGTCAACTGAGACTTAATGTAGATTTTCTCGTTAGATAGCACAGAATAAAGATGGGATGTATGGAACAACTCTCCAAATTAATCTTTGCCGACACCCCCACCCTTTTACACTCCCTTATAGGGTGTTGCCTGGTATTTCATGAATTCTTGATGACAAAGATCATGCTTCCTCTGTAGCAGGTCCTGCCTTGTTTCCATCTGGCACATCTATCCTTATTAGTTTTAGTTTCAGAAGTTTACAGTTTTTCCTTTCTTTTTCATTCCCTCTGTCCTTAGCTTTAAACTCCTGTTACTCACTGCCTTCTAGGACCTCTGCTTCAACCTAATAAATACCTGTCTTCTCAGCGCACAACTTACATCTTCTTTTCTAAATCTAGAACTATTCACTCTAATAGTTCATGAATAGTTCAGAAATTCCTCCTTAACTAATACTATATAACTCTGATCACATTTTTAGCTCAATTCTTCAGTACCCAGGCAGCAATTGTCAAACTTCAATGTGAACCAAGGTTCAACAGCACTTGTTAAAAATACATAGTTCCAGATATAATTCTTAGAAACTTGAATCCATTAAGCCTGAAGTGGAACATCCCTAAGTGAATCAATAACAAGCATTCCAAGGTGTATCAAAATGCAGTTCAGAGGACACTATAAGTGTAGTGACAACTGACACCATACTCAGGTGTCTTCTAAAAGTTCTTAGGTCTTTATTTTATTTAGTGTAAATTTTCCATGGCCTCAATTAAATCATAAGCTTATAATAAATTTTCTTATTCTTTGACAAGTTGTAGCTGTAGAAGAGCAAAGAGCTATTCTAACAAGATAAAAGTTATCAATAATATATGTAAATTCCCTGTACTTAAGTGCAGCTTGGAAAGATAAGGTTTTGTGAGAGATGACTTAAGAGTTTTACTCAACAGTAAATTCAATATGAGTCAAGATAGAATGAGGAAGTAAAAAAATGTTAATGCAGTATCAGCCTGCAGTAAAAAAAGACTGATGTTTTGAACAAAGGGTGGTTAGCCCTGGTCTATTTTATAAGGCACCACACTTGTAGTACTCCAATGAGTCTGGGTTTCACAACTTGAAGTGAATATAAACAAACAATGATGTTCACAGAAGTGAACAGAATGGTGTTTCAAAAAGGATAGCTGGTGGAACCAACCAACCTTGGAGATTTAACTTCGAGAAAGGATGACTCTGAGGAGAATTAAAGTTGGGACAGAATAGCTATTTGCATATCTCTATCAGGCTTCTACAAGAAAGTAAAATTATTCTTGTTCTGTATATTCTCAAGGGGAGAACTAGAGCTTATAATAGAAACTACAAGAATATGCATCTCACCTTAACAAAGAAGACTCAACTTGAACCTACGGTTATCCAGGAACAGAATTCAAGGGACGGCAATGCAGCTCAGTGATAAGCATTGGCTAACATGTGTGGGCTGCAGGGATCAATCTCCAGCATAGGAAACGGAACAAAAACAAACACTCCCACCCCCACCTCAAGTAGAATGCAACATTAGGAGAGTGACTTTCTTTTCACTGGAAAAATTCAACCTTAGCTTCAGGAACTTGACAGAAGTTACTCAGCAGAAATGCAGAGATGAGTCAAACAAAAAAAGACAGATGTATGAATTAAATAACTATTAAAAGCCCTTAAAATGCCAAGATCCTACAATTCCTTTGACATTCTGATGAACCTGCTAGTTTTGAGAGATCTGAAGTAATTACTCTAGGATGGGAAGGAAGAAAGAAACTGAAAGGTAGGAAGATAATAAAGACGCTATTGTTGTACTCCAAGTATAATTCACTGAAGCTATGAAAAAGAAAAAAGAACTGACTCAAAAAATAAAGCAGGCAAAAAATTAGGAGTATTCAACAATGGATCCCATAAATGCATGCAATGCAAAGAAAAAAGGGAAGACAAAAGAGCTCCAACAGAAAATACAGTAAGTGTAGCTGGGAAGAGATTCCTATGTGCCCAAAGTTTGCAGAAAGTACAAGTAGCAAAATGACCCCTTTATAAATGTCCTTTTGTTAGAGTTTCTAGGAAAGGAAGGTTTGTCTTCTGGAAGTGACCTTTGCTAAACCATCCTTTGGAGTTACACCTTTCTGTATTTACTGAGTGGATGGAGAAGGGAGATGAAAACCATGGGAAGATTCTTTGCAAGTATCTTCATATGGAGAAATAGTTTCAAACTGTAACTCTAGAGTTCTATCAGTGTAATTGTTTTTGGTAATGTGCCTGTTTATTGGCCTTCATTTCACAATACTAAGCTTCTAGATCTTTTTAAATGACAACACTGTGAAAGTAGAGCTAATGCATTAACAATTAGTAAATTAATTTTGTTAAGATTAATAGAAAAGAAACATTTTGGAAATGGTACTATTAAGCCACCTCTTGGCAGCATGTATTACATTATCATAGAAGAAGCAGGAAAATCTGATAATCACTGTGTGCACTTCTTTTGGCTACAAACATGAATACACTATTAAACAATTAAATGGAAATGCCAAGTATGCTAATATTTTAATAGCTGCAGATCTGAGACTGCCCTATCTAAAAAGTATTATAATTATTTTACTCTATTGCTTTATATCTCATTTTAAATTGGGCATTAAATGAACATAGTATTTAATTGTAAATTTGACAGTATGTATCTCCAGGGGCCTGTTGACACTGACTTTAAGACATTTTTTCCCATGAAAGATAAGAAAGTCTATTTTTTATTTCATTAGCAGTGCATCCTTGGTTATCAAAATACTTAGGGGCTCTGGAACTTGGACATCAGTAAATGTTCATGATATGTGAGAAAGCATGCTATAATCTATGTAAGTTCAGATACATAAGATGTACAATCAGTTATGTATATATGAATGCACATACAAAGACTAGAAGATGTAAAAATGTAAACTGCTTGTAATTATGGATGATTGAGTGCTTTCTCACATTTTTCAGTTTTCTATAAGCATATAAACCTCTAAAAGTTGAAAAATATACATGAACAATTATTTTCAAAAAAAAATAAGCTGTATAATTTAGATACTATTTTTACCTTCTTTTTTAAAAAGAGGCCCAAGGCTTATAGTGATAAAGTAACTTTCTTGTGAAGACATTTTGCAAGAGGCAGCCTTGGAACTTCAATGTCAATCTGTCTGACAAAGCTAAAACCCCAGAAGCATCTCAACTACTGCTAGTGCTGGGTGTCAATTTTGGCTAACACTCAGATTCCATGAATCTGAAGCAAAGCCTGAATATGTATAGTTTTTTAAAGTGTCAAAATTTGTTAGAGCCACCAACGACTCAGAACTGTGTTACTGAGTAGAAGAGACGGGAAATACTTTGAAATAACCCCTCAAATTTAAAAATAATGCTGAGTGCTATGGTTTGAATGTGGCATGTGCTCTCCAAAACTCAACTTCGAACTCTGGTCCCAGTGTAAGTGTTGAGAGACTGTCTGACCTGCAAAAAGTCACTGGATCATTAAGAGGGACTGATGCTACTCTTGAGGGACTACATTAATTCTCTCAGAAGTGAGTTTTTGATTTTGCAAACTAGATTAGTTACCACAAGAGTTATAAGAAGAGGCAGCCCCCATATTTTGCCCCTTCTACAATGCCTGCTTGCCCTTCTGCTTGTTTGCCCTGTAGGAATGCAGAACAAACCTGTTGCCAGATGGAGCAGCCTAACTTCGGACTTTCAGTTCCACTAACTACAAGCTAAAATGAATTAAGGTTAGGTGTTCTTCAGAGTGGAAAACATACTGCTCAAAGAGGAGAAATTCAGGCTTATTTTAGTTTGAAGTTTTAAGACACAGTCTTACTATGTAGTTCAGGAGGTCCTGAACTCATTACATGGCCCAGGCTGACCCTGAGCTTGTGGAAATCCTCCTTTCTCAGTCTATCAAATTCTGGGATTATAGTGTGCACCACCTCGCCTAGCTCTGTTTTCTTTTATACACTGGGCACGTGGATGTCAAAGTATGACTCTCCATAGATATTTAGTGAATCTCCATTATATACCTAAGAATTATGATAAGTAAAGTTCTTCCAGGAGATGAATAAAAAGAATAAGATAGCCTCTGTTACAAGTAGCTTAATATTAAAAATCAAAGATAACTATATAGAAACCAAATAAAAAGAGGCTATGAGAAGCCAGAGAAAAGAAAATATTTTGAGTAGGCAGATGAACATGTGATACATCTACCAAAAACGGGGCCGTGGATATAGCTCAGAGGCACAGTATCTGCCTGGCAAGTATGAGGTCCTGAGTTCGATTCCTGGTACCAAAAACAAAAACAAACCAAAAAACCAATCAAGCTAAAACTTGCAGGATAAACATATACATGGCATCTTTCCTGCCAGTCTATGTAGAAATCGTTATAATTCATTGAAGTAAGGTTTTCATGATGGTTGTCCCAGAAAAGTTCCTATTTCTGGTCTATTTTCTTTTTACTAATGAGGAAATTGTGACCCCAGTCACTAAAACTAGATCCAAGTCTCTTGATATCCTGTCCATCAGCTTTCCATGAAATCATTACATTTTTGTTTCTCTTTCAGAGTCCCTCCTTAGTAACTGCTTTTCTTTATGACATTTTTACTTTTTTTTTTAAAGAAAGAATATTTGGCAGTGCCTAAAAGAAATATTTACACTTGTGAATGCCTTTTGATTGAGCAATCTCACTGCCAAGATTTATCCCAAAGAAATATGGGTGTGCAGAAATATTTAGTTCCAAAGGTACTTGTCATACAAAGTGTGTAACAGTAAAAACTAAATATAATTTACATGTCGATTATAGGGGACTGATTAAATAAACCATAGTATTATTCTAAGAGATAAAGAATGTCATAGAAGAATATTTAAGAAATATTGTTGACTCACTGAGTAGGTAAAAAAAAAAACAGATTGTAAAATACAAAATACTTTGTGTATCTGTGTGTGTAGGCAGCAAAATGGTACACTTTTGAGTATTAAGAGTACTTTTCCAGTTTTTTCAATGAGTGAATTTTCTCATTCTTTTTAGTCATATGTATTACTGAAACTTTCTCCAATGAATATGTATTGCCAAAATAAAAAGTAATACAAAAATGTTTTTTGTTTTTTGAGACAGGGTCTCACTATGTATTCCAGGCTGGCCTTGAACTTGCAGTGATTTGCCTCTGGTTTTGTAGTACAGGTGTGAGTCACCACACTGACTATAAACGTATTTTCAAAAACGGATCTAAAAGGTCCTTTAAAAGCTGGGGAGATGATGATTATTAAGTTAAAATCATTTTTTTCCACATTCCCTTGAGCCCACCAGGGAGCCTGGCGTGATCCAAAGGCAGTAAAGGGTTTTCCAAATGGTTAAGACTCCAGACAATAATCAAGGTTACTCTGGAGAATGAGAAGCATGGTTTCAGTTGTGAAATCTCAAACCAAAAAACAAACTAAAACAAAATCAGCACTAAACCTCATCATTTTAAGTGACTGAGTCATTAAGCCTAAAGTGCACTTGACTAATAATAAGGCAATCCAGATTCTTGGGTCTACTGTGACTTTAGCCTAAATAAATTGCTCACTCTTCGGAATAAGAATAGCATGAAAAAGATTAGCTTTTCTATGATAGATTTCCCTTGGAATATTAACGGGTATATCTTCATGTAGATGTGTTTGTTAAGTAGATTTAGGTAAATTTGAGAAATGCTAACCCAGATCATTTCTAAGTTATCTTGCTCTAAAATAGCCTGATTCTGATTCAAATATTAATTCTGTGCATTGAAATTTATCACACTGTTTACTTCTGACTTTCTCATAGGAAGAGAAAGAAATATTACATAATAGATGACAATCCTCTTGAGAATTTTCATGCCCTGAAAGCAGCAAGTGAAAGAAGTCAAAGAATTTAATAGCAAGAGGAGTAAAAATATTTAAGGAAGATAATCAAAATAATGAGTGTAAACAGTGTCTTTTATTCTATCCTTCAAAACAATCACTCTCTTTAATTTCTTTTATGAGTTTCTAAAGACAGAATTATTCCAATAAAAGTTCAACCTCTTCAATTAAAACAAAAAACCCATTATTACCCAACATGGAAAAATGGGTTTAATCTTTTGGCTCTGACAATAACCTATCATCTTTCTCTCCTTATGCCAAGACAGTATCCCACTAAAGCCTTAATACTTATAAGACACATCCAAATCTTAAACAATTTAGTTCCATGTCATTTAGTATCATCTATAGTCAACCTGCTACAGCCAGATAAAAGATGAGACTATGAGAATTTGCAACTAAAGTAGCTAAGTCTTCTCTTTCTCTCTCTTTTTTTTCCCCTTTTCTAATGTGTCTTGTTAAGTTGCCCAGCTTGGGCTTCATCTTGTGGGCTCAATAGATCCTCCTGCAGCCTCAGTTTACAGCTTACTATCTCTTTTCCTTTGAGTACATCACAGTTACAAATAGTTATTTAGGAAAGAGCCACAGAGGAAGCTAAAGTAATTTGGAATCAGACAGAAAAGCAACAAGTACTCATAAAGAGAAGTTACACAGAAAGGTAAGTCTAGTAACAGGGAAACTGTCAGGTGGATCAGAAGCAAATGTCCTGGAATGTACTAATAACGTGCACCATGAATAATTCTTCCACTTATATTTAAAAATTGACTGAATGCAAATAATGTGTGGATTAGCAGCATACTAATTATAGGTTTGTCCTATTGTAACTATTCATTATCAACAGCCTCTTAAGTCTTGCTAGAATTTCTCCCACCTGACAAGATTCTACATAGATTTTTAAAACAAAGCACTTTAAAAAATCATGTAATTGTGGACAAATTCTAATAAATACATAAAAGTTCGAGCAACAGATATGTGCATTTTTCTCTTACCAGTTTTCAGATTCTAAGAATAGGATTTAAAATATTACTTCCTTTGAAAAAAATACACTGTATTCAAGTCAGAGGTGCTGCTGCAGAACTCAGAGTGACAAATCTTTGTGAAACTAACACATTACAATAACTTTTAGTATCAAATTTTGAAGTATTGGTAAAATGGCATATGGAAGGGATTTACTCTAATTGACTAAACTTTTAAAAAGCTGAAAGAATATTAATTCTTTAGAAAGCAAAAATCAAAATGTAAGTTTCTTGCAGGTATTTTTTAAAAGGTAAACTTATTAAATACATTAAGCATGTTATAGGTAGATGGCGCTAAGTAACAAATTGTATGGAACGCTAAGAGAAGTCTTATTCAAATCATGGTATAAGTACTCTCTTAAATAACAATGTTTAAGTTCTGGGCAGCTTTTCAGCTAATGTGACTATTAATTTTTTTTTCTACTTTTCTTCTTTCAGTGTCTTATTCTCTATACTGTTTACCAAGATGGCTGTCATTTTTCCATGTCAATATGTCACACATAAGAAACTGACAAGATTTATAGATCAGGTGCTCTCTGATGCAATGAGATAAAAAGTAAATATAAATCAGCCAGAGTATGAGTTTACAAATAAAGAAAAAATACTTCTAAGTGTCCCCTTGACTACCTATCAAGAAACACTGTTCAAAATGGCTAATTTACAAAACAGCACAAGAAGATAATCTCAGGTGTTTACTTTTCAACAGCAACAACAGTTTAAGATAAAAAGGAAACATATCTTAACATTAGATTCAAGGGATGGTTATACATATATTTTTCTGTTTCAAAGAGCTATAAAACCACCTTCTGACAATACAGTAGTATCAATTATCATCTATGATGTATCAGCCAGGTACTGTTAGAAAATTTATACATAATAAACCACCAATAAATAATTTTGCAGTAAAAGTACCAAGACTCAGAGAGTTTAGGGCCCACTGCCCTAAAACGTTTCTAGGCCCAGGGCTGCACAAGTAATAGTACTAGTGGAGGAATTTATGCCAATCTTGTTTGAGCGTGCCCAAGGGCCTTCTTGCTGGTAACAAGCAAATGCTAATTTATAGGGCTTGTATGGATATAATTTTGCTAATACTATTTATCTTTTCAAAAAATAAAATGGAGATTTATTATGAAACAAAAACCAAGATATACTATTAGGTTAAAAAAAAAAGAGAGCCAAGCATAGTGGGGCACATCTGTAATTTCAGCACTCAGGAGGACGAAGCAGGAAGATTGCTGTAAATTCGAGGACAGCCTGGACTACATGGCAAGATTCTGTCTCAAAAAACAAACAAACAACAACAACAACAAACAATCACAGAACACTGATTGTTCTGATACTATTTAAACAAAAAATAAAACTGGGTGCAGTGGCCTACACCTGTTATCTCAGCACTAAAGGAAGCTAAGGAAGAAAGATCACAAGTTGGAATTCCATATAGGTAACTTAGCAAGATCCTCAAAGTAAAGAATTTAAAAAGATCTGGGAATGTAGCTCAGTGATACAGTACCCTTGAGTTTGATTCCCAGTAGTGCAAAATATCTATATCTATATCTATATCTATATCTGTATCTGTATCTGTATCTGTATGTTTCTGTATCTGTATCTACATCCAAATAAATGCTTAGAAAAGGATCTACAAGATTCACCAATATATTTGCAGTGACTATCTCTGAGAGAGAACAACTAGAGTCTACAGTGGATGAAATACAAGATTTCATATTTCATTCTGCTTATCTGCATTGTTTTATAAGATACAATACTTTTACACTTAGTAAATAAGAAAATGAGTGTGTGCACGCAGGAATGTAGGCACACGTGCCCCTCATAAACACTACTGACCTCATGCCTTTGAATTTCAGCATTGTTACTCCCTTACATAAAAATGGCAGTTTCAACAATAAAATCAACTGCAGCTTACACATGCCTAAGCAAAATATCTTTCCCCTTCTTTTTTTTTCCCTTCTTATTTAGGGAACCTAGTTCCACTTGGAACCAATCTAAGAGGTCTTTCTTAGTCTATGAAAAAAATCTAGGCTATTGTAGTTTTCCACTACAGCTCACACTGCCCAGATGCACTTAAGAGTTTTAGCTTTACTCTTACCCTCTTTTTCTATTTACTCAGTGCAAGCTTGCTCTGCAGAGCCAGTTTCTCTCCCATTCTTCACTTTTACTTTCTTGAATAGACTGTCACTGATTTTTGAATAAAAAAGAAAAAAAAAGAAAAAAGAATCTGACAGGACTTATGTAGATCTAATAATGAACTATAAAACATCATCAGTAACTGATGATCAGTAACTGTAAACATCAGTAACTGTTCTTACTTTTAAAAGCTACGACTCTATCTCTACTTTTTCAAAACATCTGCAGTTTCCCCACAGGGCCTACTTCATTAATTTGCTTTACAGTGGGCTTTATGCTTTATATAATACTGTTCTGGGGATGTACAAATACAATGTTATTGTTATTCCCAAATAAACTGTAAACATCTTGGGGGCAAAGCTGGGGTCTAACTTAATTAATTAAGACAAATCAAGAGGGTAAAAGGGAAAATGGATATGATTGAAACCCAGTACTTTATTAAATAGGCACTGATAATAAAAGGAAAAAAGATTAATTACATTATTGGTATTTCTAGAACACTTAGGAGCCAGGTACCATGCCAGTAAAAAATATATCTGTAACCAAAATGAACTGGGTTTCTTGCTTACTGAATTTATGTTGTATATGCACATGTAGTGACGTGGAAGCAGGGAGATGGCTCGAGGGATTGGAATACACACATATCATAAACAACTATAATACAATGTAATAATACCTAAAAGAACATATGGAACTGTTGGGATGTATAGAGGAGTATTAAGCCCAAGCATTCTGGAAAAAGATCAAAGCCTAGGCCTACAGGAAGAACAAGAATTGAATAAAAAGATGATAAAAACAGACCCTACTAAAAATTAAAAAGAAAAAAACCAGACCCTAATATACAGAGGTAAGAGAGAGTAGCATGGTAAATTAGAGAAACCGAAAATAATACAGGCTTGCTGCAACCTAGAGTCCAAGGAAGGAGCAGAGGCTGAGATGAAGCGGCAAAGTTTGGCAGATGCCAGGTCACACAAGGCTTGTAAACCACATGAGTTAAGGGTAGCTGCTAAAGAGTCTGAGCTAGTAGACTGACAGGATCAGACCTGCCTTTTTATAAAAAAAACAAAACAAAACAAAACCACTCCAGTTACAGTGTGGAGAATGGATTAGAGAAGGCAAGGCTGAAGGCTTATGGAGCAACACAGACAAGATATACTGTAATGTGTCCTGAAGGAACAGTGATAGAGCAAGATGGAGAGAGCTAGGCAGATTTGAGACACAGTGAGGAGATTCCAGAATTGACAGTCTAGTCTGACTTATTGGAAATGGGGACTGAAGCAAAGAGAGGAGTTAAAGAAGAGGTCCAGGCTTTTAGCAGCATATTCCCAGACACAGAAATGGAAGTATTCCTATGGAAGAAGGAGGGGGCAAATCATTAAGTTTAATTTTGAACTTACTGCAGGGTTAGAGATAGCCAACGGGTTACGCTGGCAAAAATCCCAAGCTCTAAACTGAGTCAGAAGGGGCCAGGGATGTAGCTCAGTGGCATAAGTGCCTGCCTGACAAGTGCAAGGTCCTGAGCTCAAATCCCAGTACCAAAATACGAAATAAAACCAAAAACACATATAACTAACTGCTTCAGAAGAAGAATATGTCCATTCAAGGGTTAAAGGGATAAAGGTACTAACTGAAGCTATGGAAGTGGATGTAACCACTGAGATGTAACCAGCGAGGGAAAAAAAGGCCAAAGACTCCTGAGTAACTCCCACTATTTAAGTGATATAGAAGAGATTTAAAAAAAAAAAAAAAGAAGAACAGTAGAGAGAGAAAAGAAAAACAAAAACCAGAAAGTAAGAGAAGCCAAGTAAAGAAGATATTTCAAGAAAGAACAGTCAACTATGTGTTTCTTCAGTACGTGTAGATTGACCAAAGCTGGCCTTCAGTACATTGTCGGTAATTCTGCCTCTCTTTCTTCAAGTCAGTTTCCCATTTCTTTTTGGGATATTGAAAATACGTGTAATGACATCCCCCACTTCCCTACAACTAGGCCTTTGTGATTGTCTTATTGACAACATATTCTCACAAGACCTGAGTGGTGCCTCCGTATTCGTCACCCATAACTAATTACCAGTTTCTGCCAATTTTGTTTTTATAACATTTTCATACTTTTCTTCCCTCTCCACTCCTGTTATAATTATCCTAACCAAGTTCTATGTACCACGCAACTAGACACGTAGAATACGCTAGTCTCCCAATCCATCCATTCCTTTAGGTCCTCTCCAGGTCAATTCCTTTTTTTTTTTTTTTTTTTTTTTTTTTTTTTTTGGTCTTTTTGAGACAAGGCCTCGCTATGCAGTTCAGGCTGGCCTTGAGCTCACTCTGTAGCCCAGGCTGGTCTAGAACTTGCAATGACCCTCCTGCCTCAGCTTCCCAAGTGCTGGGATTACAGAAGTATGCCACTACATCCAGGGCAATTCTTGTCACCCAGAAAACTGTATTATTTATCCTAAAATAATAACTTTAATTCTATTACTCCACTGCTGACAGTTCTCCAGTGACCTAACAATTATAATTATCTGCTCATTCTTTTCCTTTCTGTTTTTGTTGTGGTTGGATGGGTGGTAGGGGTGCTGGGAATGGAACCAAAGGCTCTTGCACATGCTAGCTAAGTGCTCTACCACTGAACTAAATTCCTAGCTCTTAAAAATGTAAGTATTTTAATAACTGTTTATATCCAACAGTGTTTCTCAATCTATCCATGCTAAGGTCCAATTGTATTTGTTTCCTTTTAAATTTGCAACCTCTTGCAATACATTTTATTTATTTATTTATTTATTTATTTATTTTTTGTGAGGGGGAGGTTTGAGGCAATATCTCACCATGTAGCTCACTATATAGCCCAAGGTGACCTTAAACTGGAACTTGTGGCGATCCTTCTGCCTCAGCCTCCTGAGTGCTGGGATTATAGGCATGCGCCACTATGCCTGGCCACAATCTTTTTATATAATATAATTTTAAAACATCATGGTAATGCTAAATTGCTATAAAGTTTCTAAACATTTACTCTCAATCTCCGTATTTACCTTATCATGGAGTGGTAACATTGGTTCATAGTACAATAGTCTGCAGAGCACATTCTAAACAGTCCTGATGTTAGTAATACATGGATAGGAGATATTACTGATGTGCCCTCAGAGGTCTTTGAGCAGTGGCTTTCACTGCAGGATGATTTCACCACCCAGGGGAAACATTGTTTGATTGTCACGCGGAGCTGCAGGAGGTGGGGAACCTCCCCAATATTGAGTAGACAGAGGCCAGATATGCTGCTAAATATCCTGCAGCATACAGAGCAGGCTCCCACAACAAAGTATCCAGAGTAAAATATCCATAGTGCAAGGCTGAGAAACCTTACCTGAGGAGTATAATGCAAATGAAACACATTAAGTGGTATACAATATCTAGATTTTAAACACGCAGACAGTATAGAGAAAGCATACAGAAGCACCCAAGTCTGTCCAAAATGTTAAACAGGGAGAGTACTAACAAAAAAAGTATCTCCTGATTCATAGCTTTCTATAACCTAACCCTAACTTGATGTTCGATCTTATTTCCTCCTTCTCCCCAACATCAGGGCTGCTTAACTGGTCTAACTTGTAAATTCTGCACCTTGCTTACTCTGTCACTCTTTCTAGGATATGGTATGTGCAACAGTTGCTTTCTCTCTCCCCATCCAAAACCACTCAGCATTTAAGGCTTCACTCAAGTTCTCTCTACTCCATAATTCTCTTTAAATTCCTGGATGACTTATATATACCTCTCAATTGGAATTTAGTCACATGCTAGCTTTTGGTATCATTTGTTGGGTTATGTTCTTTAACTTTTAAATGACTTTAACATTTACACTTCATCTCTAGGTTGATGGTCCACTTAAGATAGAACTTCCCTGATACACCCACAGTAAGTAGTTCCTTTCCACATTATGCTACAATCAGTGCTAAAAAAACACATGAAAAAATGGCAGTATAGTCTTATCATTGGTTTTTCAGGTCTCTTGAACTCATGACAATCTGAATACATCAAATGAATATATCACTGTATAATTTGTATACAATGACCAAGGCAGCCTCTGTGCCAAATAATTAACGGCTCAACATGTCAACAGTGCAATGTTGAAAAGCCCATGCCTAGATTAAAGTCTGCCTCAAAGACCACCTGCAAGGTCACCAAAAAAGGGGCCAAGGAGACCTACTACAATGTTTCCATAAGATAAGCTTTCGTGAGAGACGATCAGTGCAACGGTAAAGGCATGGTCTCTAAGACCAGACTGCCTGAGTTCAAATTTGATGCTAGGACTTTCTAACTGTGGTTCTTGGATGATTACTCAACCTTTCTGAAATTCAGTTTCCCACTCCATAAAACTGGCTCATAAGTCTATTGCAAGGATCAAATAAATTAATATACAAAATAATAAAGTACTTAGAACAGTTTCATACTATACAAGTATTAGCTACCATCATCATTATCATCACCAATCTAAACCTAAGTATAAAACAACAGAAATACTATCTCACTTTAGGAGTCACAGGAGTTAGATTCCTCAATAAAAATGGTTTTTGAAGACCAAAACAAAATTTGTACAGCTTTTCAAATATCAGAAATTCTGTTATCAAATCATTCTTTTTCCCACTCTTCCTTCTCTAATGTCTCCTCAGCTACCTGTAAGTCTGGATGCAAATGCTCCCACATTTAGATATGCCTATTACTATAATGCAGAAAGTACTGGGAGGAAGCAGTTTGTTACATTACTAAGAAACTTTTTTCTTTTTAGGAAAGTAGGACAGGCACTCTTGCCTCCATTCGATCAGGGGCTGCCATCAAAGACCACAGAATCCAGGTTCATAACTCTAGTTTTCTCCTCCACATAAAGCTTCATGAAGACATGGGATGTATCTGCCTGCTCCCTTTCTATGCTGATGGTTGCCCTGAGAGAAAAACAACCTTTGATATCTTTGCTTAAAATTGCCCAAAAGTATGGTAAAACATATAGACAAGGATAACAGGAAAAGAACAAAGGTCTCCCTTGGTCTCCTCTAATGTCTTTTCACAAATGTAAATACTTTTTCCAACTTAATGCATCCTCAGAGATTTTTTTAATGCATTTACTTCTAGTTTTACATGTATTTTTATTAACATAAATATGTCTGTACTTTTAGAACTATATCATTTTAAGAGTGGCTCTGCTATATCCTATAATGTGACTCTACCTATTATTTAACAGGTTCCCAGCAGCTTAAACCACTCGTGGCACATGCATGACTCTCTGATTGGAAAGTTTGTATTGCTGTACAAATAGATCTAATCACTTTTATTGGTCTTCTAACTAATAAAATTAATAAAAAGTTGTGTGATGGGACACTCATGCATGTGCTGCTGGTGGCTCAAGCCGCCCAGCAGCAAGACATGAATTACAATCTCATCATGAGTGTGTTAATCATCCCTTAGTGGTGAACTTTCAGGTTAAAATTTTACTTCAGTTTTGTAGTGACTCAGTTGTTGCTCTATAAGCAATCCAGCCGTAGCTGCCAGGATATCTAATTCATTGATGACTGTAAGTCATTTCTGCTTTCTCAAAAGATTTATTTCTTAAAGTCTGTCTAAAACTGAAACAAAACCAAAAACAAAACACCAGCTGAATTTCTCTACTACTTGAGATACAGGAACAAATTTCTATTCAATTATAAATTTAACTTAAATTAAAAATCAGTGGTAAAAATTAACGAAGATTAAAAAAACTCAATTTATAAAAGATACCTTGTAAAGGAATATAGGCTTTGTTTCTGAATACTGTTATAGCGATTTTGGAAATTTTATGATAATTTATTTTGTTTTACTACAGACATGCGCGCGCATGCGCGCGCGCACACACACACACACACACACACACACAGCTTTGTAAATTTCCAGACCTGAAGTTAGAATTTAGTAAATTACTGCATTCCTTATATCCAGGGATCATCTATGAGAGTTTAGTGAAAAGTAAGAAGGGAAAAGTTTTGTATCTCTAGTGAGCAACTGCTTTCTTTTGCTCTGCTAATAAATTACAGGCAGACTTGAACAGATGTCAGATTGGCATTCGAAACCTAAAATATAGCTGAAAAGCAAGTTATGACTAATACAAGGAAAAAGATGAATGTCAGAAAGCTTCATTTTTTTTTTTCCTTTTTTCAAATTTCAGATAAGCTCTTTAGCCTTAGGGTTCCTTTTACAGAGCCATGGAGTTCGGCTAGATGTCTTAACCCCCATTTAAATTGCAATCTCTCCTCATGAGTGGGGGGTGTGAAAATGCATTTTAAGAGTGTCAATGTTTATGTTAATCTTAGCAAGAACTCCCTTTCTCCCAAATATGGCAGGCACAAAACCTTAGTGCCCTTTCTTCCACTATGTTTTATTTGCACTGTTCTTAGCATGTGAAAGATGTCTGAATGTGACTGAAAGGCTCCTTATCTTCATGGCAGTTCTACTTCACAGAGGAACTGCAGTTTTACTTACAATTTCAGAAAAGAATTGCTTCTCTGTTGAATTTCAAAAGAAACCTTAAAAATACAGATTGAAAATGAAGTTAGAGAGAGGGGCACAGGGAAAAGGGAACCAAAAAGAACACAGCAACAGTTTTAAAGAAGGAGTGTGGAGGGAAAGACTGCAGTAAGGGACTTCCCTCCCTCCTAGGTGGCCTGGACATCCATAGTTCACAAAGATCCGAAAGTCAGTGAGACTGAGGCCTCTGTTCTCTACACCTTTCCCTTCTAGTTCTACTAAAACTTCTTTCCTTGAGTAGATGTGAACTTATATCCAAGACCACATTAAAATACTGCTGGGCATGGTTGCACACACTTGTAATCCCAGAACTTGGGAGGGAGAGAGGCAAAAGGATCACTTCAAGTTTGAGGCCAGCCAGGGCTACAAAGTGATTTCAAGGCCAGCTTAAACTGAAGAGCAAAACCTTGGTTCAAAAAGACTAAAAAAAAAAAACAAAAAAAACCAAAAAAAACAAAAAGACATTCTTTTCATTGAAAAATTTCTTTTTGCTACATTTACAGTTTAGAGATCTGCCATTTCTTTGCAGAAACTCTTCTTTGCCCCCCCCAGCTACAATGAGAATTGAGGCACTTAGTCATTTATTAAACCTTAGCATTCTCCACAAAACTGCATGCGAAGACTAAGTGTGGTAAACATCTGAGCAGAAGGATATATTCAGTTGATACCAAAAAATTTCAAAGACAGCAATCAGCAGCTGAACTTACTCATCTAAACTTCCCAATACCAACTGCTGATGTTCCCATTTCTACCCTAAAACCCTTGGAGTGCTACTGTCATCCCACAGAGTAAGGATTTAAGGTGATTTCTAATTAAGAATCTATCATTGTGGGGGTTAAACAATATTCTAATATCTATTTATCTATTTGATATTCATGAAGTACAAAGTATAGGTCTAGTATTCAATGCTAATACTTCTAAGAAAGAGCTGTGCATGTGTGTGTTTGAGACAGGGTATCACTATGCAGTTTAGGATGGCCTTGGACCACTGTATAGCCCAGGCTGGCCTTGAACTCACAATAGTCCTCGTGCTCAGCCTCCCAAGTGCTAGGATTACAGGCGTGCACCACCATGCCCCACATATCTTACTTGGTTTTGACTGAGCTCAACTGTTACAGATGAGAAAAAAGTAACTTGACTAATTAAAACAATAACAAAAAAAGTTTAAACTGACAGTCCCAAAATATCTACATTGATATTTATTTTTTCTATTTCTACACATATCCTTTATCTTCTATCTATGCAGCCTTATGTGTCTTCCTTTTCCCTTTAAGGATTTTCTTGATTTTAATTTATAAAAATATAACAAAAGCAGGACAGTGTATACTATGTACTTGGAAATATCTCAAGAGTGACACACCAGGGCTAGAGATATAGCTCAGCAGCGCAGCGCCTGCCTAGCAACCATCTAAGTTTGATTCCTGGTACAAAAACAAAAACAAAAACAAAAACCAGACACCAACAAATTGAAAACTATGAAAGTTAGTTTCACATGTATTACCTTGTTTGATCCCTAATTTCCCTGCAAAATTGCCTCTGTTTAAGTCATTTAGTTCTTTTAAATCTCGTCAGCAATATTCTGTATGTATCTAACCTATATCATTTTCTTTCTTTTCTCCTCCTCTTCCTACCCTTCCTCCTTTCTCTGTCTCTATCTGTGTCTGTCTTTCTCTCTTTTCTTTTAGCACTATTGGGTAGTGAACCTGGGACCTAGTGTGCTACTTTTTTTTTGAGATGGGATCTCACTAAATCACTAAGTTGGTTGAGCTTGAACTTGCAATCCCCTTGCCTGTCACCCAGAGTGCTGGAACTACAGATGTGTGCTGCCTTGCCTAGCTCATATTTTCAGTTTCGAAAAGGAAACATGAAGTTTTACAAGAAAAAGGAAAGAAATATATTACTGATTATACCTACTGTCTAAGCAAATCCCAAAACCACACAGTCTTATCTATTTAGTTAATGAGTATGAAAAAACATCAGCCAATTTTGTTCCCACCTGGCAAGGTAAAAGGATGTAGGGTATACATAAAAATATTTCATAATTTGATTTATATTCTAGTTAAGAATAGCAATGTTTACTCATACATATCTTTACCAAGCCTAATGTACTTAATATGCAATGGAATATTTTCAGAATTCTAAGGAAAAAAGAATCTTCTATTGGATAATGGGGAATAACACATATATAGCAAGAAAATTATTTTTCACTCATTTAAACCTTTAAAAAAGTAGGTTTTACTTTTTTTTTACAGATACTCAGAAGCTTCACTGATAATTTTTTTAAAAATGTTTTTTAATTTGGCTCAAAAGCCAAAGTAGCTTTAAAACTAGTTATCTTTTAAATTTATAACATATGCTTCTTGATAGCAAAAAGGCATAAAGAGACAAAACGATTTTTTAAAAAGAAAAAGCTCATTTTTTGACAAATCAAGCTAATGTAAACATACTAGAAAAAAAATCCCTAAGAAGGCTATGGACAGTAACACAAACACAATTCAAATCCACAGTTCTTAGTCAAATCACATGAACACCAAAAAGCATTATCACTATCATTCAAATGTGGATATCAGAAGTGGATTAAAATTCACTAATAAATTCCAAACCTATATTGATTTAATTTTAAGCACTCTGACAGCTGGTAAAGTCACAAATTAATGACAGTAGTTTTACTTCTTATGCATTAACTACCCCACTTCAGACAGAGGCCCTCATGGATAATGTACAAACAGGAAACTAGTATCTAAATAACTAAATCCTTGAAGCTTCCAAACAAAGAAAAAATACTTGCAGTTCAAAATAAAAACAGTATGGCTTCCTATAGAAGACATAACTTCTCTACTTGTTGGCTAGACAATATAAATATTCAAGCAATCAGAATCATTAACTCCTCCAGGTCTCAGATCTGAAAAATAGTATTGTAAGAATGATTTAGAAAATTTGGAATCATTCTTTTAATTGTTTTTACTTTTATCAAACTTTTATCAAAAAGTTTTAAGAATTTATTGTGCTTCAAAATACATATTACCAAGATAGTGAACTACAGTACCATGGTTTTTTTTTTTTTTTAAACTATTTTCCAAATTAGGATTCTGTTGTTTTATAGACTTAGCCTTTGTATCTTTCAGGCAAAAAGTATGTTACTGCCATTTCAAGGTGTATAAAACTCAGGTGATGAGGGTCTCTGTCAGTTTCTCTTAATCCAATTCCAAACTCGACCTTTACCCAGTGAACAGGTGTGCCGTGCCTTCAAATTATCAGAGTGAGTGACCAGGCAGAAAAGCTACCAACAATAGGAGGCTAATACAATCCAAGTACTTAATGCCTAGAAAGCAGTTCTTATCCCAATCGTGATGAATATACTTTTATCTTCCAGCAGCAATTTAAAGAAAAAGACTGAGGGTGGGGGGAATAAAGTAATTTGTATTCCTTCAGTTTTCTGGATCCTGTTTTTACACAAATAGTCTGTTAGAAGTTGTTAGGTTATAAATTCCTTTCTCAAATATCCTGTTGCTCGTATTTCCAATTTAACATATGATATGGATATAAGAAAATGGTTATTACAGCGTTTCCACTGGGCAAATAGTCACTTCACACAGATAAATAAACCTTCAAGAAGAAAATGATAAATGAATAGAGAATTTCTTTGTATGCAATATA
Source organism: Dolichotis patagonum (assembly GCA_004027295.1). Lineage (NCBI taxonomy): Eukaryota > Metazoa > Chordata > Mammalia > Rodentia > Caviidae > Dolichotis > Dolichotis patagonum. The sequence goes on from PVJX010005354.1 coordinate 48,410, forward strand.
AAAACTGCCATGTATATCTTGCATTTATCTTTTAAGATCAAAATTATTCAATTTAAAAACATGCCAAGAATTCATTTACTTGTATGAAGAGGAACTAATTGGGTAATGCAATAGTATACTAAAAAGAACATCTGATTTTAGAAAAATGTTCACAGTCTAATAGATAATGACTATTCAGCAGGGTAAATCTGACCTACAGTGGTTTTTAAAATCAGATAAAATTTCTAAATCTGCCTTTTAGAAAAACACTGTAAACAAATAAGATGAAAACCAAAAAGACTGTTTTTATTCCTTCTCCATAAATTTAAATATTCTGAAAGTTTTTCAGAAAACTGACAGATTTTTTTGAAAAGCAGTTAAGACTGAAAAACACTTTTGGCAGATCTGAAAAATAATTTCAGAACCACTGAAAAGAGATTATCATTTACTGTTTTAACAATATAAGCTTTTATCAAACTTTTCTTTTGGAACTCACCCATCTGTTCCACAATCTCTGGAGGAAACACTCGGGAAGCAAATGCTCGTCGAAAAATATCTGAAAATTCTTTGTCCAGACCTCCTATTCCCATTTTTTCAAAGTTCCAATCAGGATTGATGATAGACTGGCGATTTTCCTTGGTTTTAGCTTTGCCTATAATCAAACATAATCAAATGTGAAAAGAGAACTTTGTCACAAAGTGCAAAAAGACAGATATTCTCTGGGCATCTTAACTGAGCAAAGACAAGCTACATTTACGCAAAAAACATTAAGACAATTTTGGGTGATTCTCTAATAATTAGGATAAGTTTGCTTCATCTACTTTTTCTGGTCTCTACAGTCAGTACTAAACTTTCAAAGTGACTAGCTAAACTTTTGTTGTGGTCTACATTCTATTTGTAATCTATCTATGGGATTTGATTTCATTAACCCTTAATTCAACCAAATCAACAACATAGTTGATTAGATGAAACACCATACGCATACCTGAGGGGGAAAAAACTACTGGTTGCCTGAAATTCAACAAGAACCTAGCAGTTTTTTAAGGTTCCTAAAGCAAGTGTATTTAAAATACTTTAATCTAGATTAGGCTCATAATTGGGTATATGAACCCTTTGAGATGTTCTGAAACAACTTGATATTTTGTTTTTCCTTTACATGATACGAAAGTCTAAAATCATTGTAAAGATTTCAATGATTACAAAATTCACGTTTACAAATCTCCCAAGAGCAACAATTATCTCAATGTCAGAGTGCCACCTAAAGTAACTCAAGAAAACCACATTTACTATTTCAAACACAAAAGAAAAAGGGTATCTTACAGTCTATGATAATAAAAAGGAAAAATAGAGCTTTTATAAAGTTAGAGAAGAAAATATCACATTAAAAAAGTTCAGATCTTAATTTTATGTTTTGAGTTTTGAGGACTTAAGATTTCATGAAGTGATCAAAAATATTTTGCTTACAATCTACTGCCCTCTTGTGGTCAAAACCACTGTATGGAAAATTACTACATAATTTTTCTTTCTGATGGAAATTGCATCCTTGCACAGACTACTTGCTCTTTTTTTCTTTTTTGGATAGATTACCTGGAAACATTTACATTGCATAATAGTTATATAATTCTCTTGGGATAAACTACCTTAACAAGCTATGTACAAAAATAGGACACAAAGTAATAATCACTTTATAAATGTATTGCGTCACTTGGCTTGTATTAAGTTTTCTTTTCATTTGCCAAGTCTGCCAGAACTTGCTGAAGTTATGCAGAAGGAGCTAAAAGATAACTTTGCTGAAGTCCAGGTCTCTATAGTTGTCCTGATTTGACTAAGGAACCATTCACCTTTCCTTGTAAAAGGCATCTGTGGGAAAACTAGAACTGCAGAAGTAGGAGGTGCACCTTACTTAAGAAAGCCTCTTGTAAACAAAAAAGAAGTTTATGATTTGAATAAGATTGCAAAAGAAATCAAGTTGCCTGGAGCTCTTATTCTTGGAGCAGGGGCATGCCCACTTCAAACTCTTGGGTTCAATTCTGAGTTTATGCCTATTCAAACAGAAAGTGAACAAAACCCTCCTGTGCATGGAAGTTACTTTTCCTATATTAACCCTGCAGATGAAGGATACCTGCCAGAGAAACACAACAAGAAATACCACGATTCTGCATGAGCATTAATGATTAATCTTTTTGCCAGTGAGGGTCAACCTGGGAAGGTAAAAGCCAAAAGAACTGGACAACTTAACCTTGTGACTTCTATGAGAGAGACTGGGAAACCATTATGGAAACAAGCCTGTCAGGATGGGAGATACTTTCATAGCTGAGAAGGGAAAAGTAAAGGCTTATATTACGCCCACAGAATTTTCTTCTTGTCTATTGAACTCTGATAAAGAAATAAAGGGCTGTATTTTTATGAGATGACGGCTCCTTTGGTTTGTCTACCAGTGTTTGTCTCCAAAGACCCAGGGTTTGATTTGTGACTGGAACACTTTTTTTGTCATCATGGAGAAGGTAGACACTACCATTATGACATTACTCCAGATACAGTGGAGTATCTTGGATACTTTTCACCTACAGAGTTTCTCTACTGCATTGATCAACCAAAAGAGACCCATGGCTTTGGGAGAGGTTAAATCAGCTGATGCTTGTTTAGAAAAAGAAATGATGGGCTGGTGATTTAGCTCGGTGGCATAAGCACCTGCCTGGCAGGTATGAGGCTGTGAGTTCAATTCCCAGTACCACCAAAAAAAAAAAAAGAAAAGAAAAAAAGAAAAAGAAATGGGGCCGGGGATTTAGCTCAGCAGCGTAAGCGCCTGCCTGCCAGGTGTCAGGTCATGAGTTTGATCCCCAGTACCAACAAAAAAAAAAAAAGAAAGAAAAAGAAACGACTAAGGTTAAATAACTAACTCATTAATTGATACTAATATAAAATCTTAACTGGGGGTGGTGGTGGACACCTATAATCCAGCACTCAAGGCTGAGGCAGGAGAATTGCTGCAAATTTGAGGCCAGCCTAGGCTATGTAGTGAGTTCAAGGCTAGGCTGAGATACACACCAAGACCCCATCTCAAACAAACAGAACTAGTCTTAACAAAAATTACTTTTTCTTTTTGGCCTTTCAAATATTTCATAATCTTTCCAAAAGAGATTACTGCCAACACAGATACATAACTGATACGTTCATTTTCTTTTTTTTACATACATATCTTTATTTTATGTATTTATTCTTTTTTGGTATCCAGAATCAGGTTCGGGATCTCACACTTGCCAGGCAGGTGCTGGGCCACTGGGCTATATCCCTCACCCTATATATCTTTATTGAGCCAACTTCATTTTTAAAAATTTCTATAGAATCAGCAACGTCTATTGTATGTTTTTACCTTAAATATCAACATGATCGAGAATCATCTAATTATTTCTAACTGGTAATAACAACTTATATAATGTATAATATTATTAAATTATTCAAGTTAGTCTCACAAAAAAATATATATATATAGTATTACTAACAGGAGATTATGATACACCCAGCATATAAACGATGAAATAAGCATTAAACATATTTTTGCAGTTTATTAATCTATTTGACAGATGTTAAAACAAAAAGCAAATTATAAAACAATATAAAATAATCAAAATTTAGAATGCCAATGTTTTTGAGAGAATGCCTATCCATATTTTATTATTAAGAAAATATAAGAGAGAATAGTAATTTATGTATCAAGAAAAAAGATCACAATTAAAGAAAACTAAGTAACCTTGGACATGACAGTGTGCAGGAATGAAGACCTTTTTTTATTGAGGCAAATATGAACACAGTTAAATCTAAGTATTATTATCCAGTTAATGGCACTGTTATTTTGATGAGCTACTATTCTTGGAGTCTAAACTGTGTTACTTTAATATACTAAAAATAAGGCTAAAGTACAAGAGGAGAAAAACAAAACAAAAAAGTATAAGAAGACCAAACTAAGAATCATTAGAAATTTTAACTGTATGTCCATCACTTGATCCCTACTGAAAGTGCTAATAGTATCTCAACACAATAAAGTGAAGGACATGATATAATTGGCCAGTTCTCAAGGTCATGAGAAATGAAGAAATTCTGAGGAACTGTTAGAGACTGCAAAACACTAAAAACAACTAAATGCATTGTGGGATAACCCTAAACAAGATTCCACAACAGAAAAATGACATAAAGGAAACACTGGTGAAATCCAAACAAAGTCTGAAGTTAAGTTACTAGCCAAGAGACCCTGATTAGTATCTTAGTTTTGAACACCTTTGATTATATAAGGTGTTCACATGAGGGGGAACTGATGAAGGGTATCCAGAAATTTTCTGAGCTACTTCTACAAATCTGTAAGCCTAAAATTATCAAGAATTTAAAGTGAGTATATTAATCTGTTTCTTTTTTACTTATTTTAGTGTGGTTATTAGGAAACTTGAAATTACGATTGTGTTTCACATCCTATTTCTATTGGCCAAAGCTGATCCAGATGAAGGTTTTAAACTTTTTCATCAGTACTTCTGATAAACATGAAATATTCCATGATTGGGCCAGGGAGTTAGCTCAGCAGTTCAAGTGCTTGCTTGGTAAGCGCAAAGTCATGAGTTCGATCTCTGGTATAAAAAAAAAAAATTCCATGATTTTGTTATAAGCTCTCTTAAGGAAAACTATTTTTTCTCTTCTTGCAATTGAAAATCACTTTAGCTGACTCACAAAAAATAAAACTAAATCTTACCAATAAGATTGAGTGATGAATTTTCTGCTTTTTCAAATGCAACTTGACTGTTTCCAACAACCAGTCCTACTTCAATCTATATAGAAAGATAATAATTAGTAGGCTAATAACAGACTTCCGGGAAGCCTTCTTTTCAAAGCAAGGCTAAAAATAAAGGAGGAATGAAGTCTCTGTGTAAAGCATATCTTCTAAACAATCATCTGAGTTATTCACTTTTCACAACTACATTCAACAATTCCTACTTCATTTAAATGCTTGTATCTTCTCAATAATGCTTCTGCATTCAACAAGAATCACAAGTATCCATAAGTACATACAAATTTTAAATAACTGTAAAGTCTGCAAGTAAGTCTATTTTAATAAAGGTTGCCAAAAGCAATCTTTTCTTACTACCTAAAAAGAAAGAGAACACAATATGAAAAAAAAATTATCAACAAGAGAACAGTCAAAAAATTAGTCTGCACAACTCATATCATAAAGATTATCCCATGAAGATTAGAAATAAAGCATACCTTCTGTCTTTTACCTGTCGCAGCCTCTCCTTTCAAGATGCTAGGATCCATGGCTTCAATATCCTTCACCAATAAGCCAAAAAGCTTTTCATTGAAGCTAAACACAAGCTGTGTAGGAGAAAAATTACTTCATGATATGAATGGATTGATCCTCACACTATCAGGTACATTTTCCAATACATAAAATCAGTTTTCTCCTTTGTAACCTTCTTAAATCTGCTCCACAAGCACACTCATCGAGGAAAGAGACTTAATATTATCTGCTAAGTATCAAACACCATATGGGCTTACAAATCTAATACAGATGCTCTTGGAAACAAACTGCAGTACTGTTCAGTTTTACTAGTGAGGAAGCTGAGATTCAGAAAGAGGCTAAGCAGTGGGCTCAGAGTTAAAGTAAATGATAGTGCCAGTGATCAAGCCCAGGTCTATGACTCAAAAATCCATGCTTTTCTACAAACAGCATAAAATCCCTGCCACACAAGTGCAGAGAAGGCTTCTGAATGTTCATTCATTCACTCACCAAATACCTGCTGCATGCCTTCTAACCTCGCATGCTGGGATATAATAGTAATATCAATTCTACCATTACTATTATGAATAAGAATAAACACCAAGAACAATATTTTGGGATAAGATACTTACTTCTCTATATTCTGGAATACTTTTATTTCATAGATTTATCGACATAGTCAATGCCATTGAGTTTTAAATTATTACAAATACCATAGCACTTTTTATTAAACATTCTATATATTTTCTTTTAAGATACTAAATGTAAAGACAAAGATGGAAACAATGAAGTTTAGCTAGACAATCTTAAGTATAAAAGTCCAGAAGGAATACAGCATAGCCAAAAAGCAGTGGACTGGTAGTCACCAAATTACCAGCTAACAGGCATCTGGGGCAGCTTTCTCAAATCATCTGATAAAAAACAGCATGGCAATGGTGCAGTATCTCTAGTGCAGTATCGAGGTCTGCTTACATCAGAGTATTCAACAACCCACACCATTTCTTATTTTCTGTCTTCCTCAACTAGAAAACAAGCTCTGTGAGAGTGGCTGGAACATACTTGATGCTATTTAAACATTTATTTCTTAGCTGTGTTCTTAGCTGTATAACCATAGGCACATAATTTAACTTCTTTCATTTGTAAATAAAGTTACACTAGATAATCTCTGAAGTTCATTCCAATTTTCATATATTCCTTAAAAATATACCATGTTCTTTTCTTATCTATCAATAGTTCAGTTTCTGTTTGCACAAAATGGATCTTGTAACGCCTGAACTACCTAGGTCATTAGTCTTGTTCTTCCAGATATACGAGTTAGAAAAGAGAAAAAATAACACTCCTTCCACTTCAGTATCTCTTGCCTTCTACTATAGTTCTCATTCCTCAGGCTAGGTAAGTCAGTAGTGATCAGAATGCTACAGAGTAGTGCTTCTCAAACATTTTGGTCTCAGGATACTATTATATACTTCTAAAAATGTTTGAGGACCCCAAATGGCTTCTGTTCATATGGATCAGATCTATTGTTATCTACCCTATTAGAAATTAGAAATGAAAATGTTAAATATATTGATTTAAAATTAATGACAATAAATTTTACGTATTAATTTTTAATTTTAAAAAGCCTGTTTTCTAAAAAAAAAAAAAAGACTGGCAATGTAACATTTTTACAAATCTCTTTAGTGTCTGGCTTAATGTAAGGTAACTGTATCCTCACACCTGCTTCAGCAACAGTGTGCTATGCTAGCACATTACACATAGTCTCTGTAAAACTTCACTATACGCTTGTGAAAGAATAAGAGAAAGAAGACAAATAATGCCTTGGCATTATCATGAAAACAGTTTTGATTCTGCAGAATCACTGAAAGGGTTTGAGGGATACCCTGGGGTCTCTGAACCACATTTTGAGAACTGATGTTACGGAATCAGGGTATGAAGGAGTCATCTGGAATGTTTTAAAAAGTCACAAAAAAGGGGACAAATGTGATGGCAAGGTCAAAAGAGCAATGCTTACTTAGGTGTATAATTTATAAACTCACACTTCAAATAAAATCTTGGGAAGTTTAACATGTGACATTGTCTCAAGTGCAAAAAAAGAAGCAATACTGCAAATTGTTTCAAAGAGAAAGTGTAGGCTTCAGAAGCTCCATATAAACTTTGAAAATACATGCACCTAATTTTCTTAAGATTCTTGAATAAGTATCGATCAAAAAAAGTTAAGTACTATTTTTCTACAGAAATTTAGTGAAACATAAAGACATCCCAGAGACAAAACAAATGTCCTGCAATAAGAAATTTCAGAGGTTTGTCTACAGTGTTCCCAAATTTGCAGAGAGAAAAATTATTGTAAGTATACATGACATCTTAATCTAAAAGTTTCTTTGAACTTTTTATAAACAGATTTCAAAAGGTTCAGGAAACACATCTTCCTTTTTAATCCGTCAGCTTGGACATACTTGTTCATATGCAAAGCTCCTCTCAGTTCTTAAAAAGTATAATCAGTTTTGGACAATGTCCAGGATTAGCATATCTAGAAAGTGAAAGGAATAAAAGAAAATTTAAACATACCTGTTGTCCCACTGAGAAGGCCTGGTTGTTGAACTGCTGAATAAATTCTGCTGCCATCTTGTCAGTATCATAAGGATTGGAGTCAATGCTTTTTTTCTGCAGGAAATCAATCTCGATGGTCATTGTGCCAATACACTGTTTGGCTTTGTCAAATGTATATAAAGAGACTAGGAGGAAAAAAAAGCATTTTAAAAAAAAAATCACAAGGACATAAAATACTTCCTGTGTTTCTAGTAATGAAAGTTCAACATAAATGAATCATAACAATACTTAACCAGAAGAGGGCTTCACATAGCCTTCATCGGAGGAACAGAGGCACCAATTTTAAAAATAACAATAAACACTAGAAACTTTCTTCCTCATCGGAATTAAGTAGAAAATATCAATCTCTCCCTCATCTTTTACTCCTCATTCACCTATGCAAAATCAAAGCCCTCCAACCACGGTCTATACATCTTCTTCTTTCTAATTTAACAGACGGCAAAATATCATTATGGGACGTCCTAGCAGAGCTGGCATTACATGTGGTTTCCAAAGATTTTTGTTTGACACAAGAAAGGCCAAAGAGGTGGGCAGTGAGAGGTAGGCAGATTCTTTTGCTCTACAAAATTAAGATGCAGGGCCAAAACACCAAAAATGCTAAGAACAATGTTTACTAGGGTGAGTTGCTCTAGAGTAAGCTAGAATGTGATATTTCTCTTTTAATACTATAAAAACATTAAGCTGGGCATGATGGCACATGCTTGTGATCCCAGCACTTACAAAGCTGAGGCAAGAGGATCTCTGCAAGTTCTAGGCCAGCTTGGAAGACTCAGTGAATTTAAGGCGACCCTGAACTACACGGTGAGAACTTGTCTCAAACAAACAAACAAACAAACAAATAAACAAAGAACAGCAAAAAAACCCCTTATTAAGCACCTACTATATAGTCAGTTACATATGTAGATAATATAGAACAGGGAAAAGGCCATGTTTTTAATTCACCTTTTATTACAGCATATAACTGTCTTTTAGGTGTTTAGTATATTCAAGAACTTCTTAAATTAAATGGCAAAACCCCAATGACTTCAAAGCTAATATCAAAGGAGACAGGACAAGCATATATACAAAGTCCTGGGTAAGAAAATTATTATTCAAGTCATGTGAAAACTTTTTACTCCTCTAACATACCAAACTGCCTGTAGCTCCTCTAATGCTTACAGTTTGCAGGGTCCACCACACATATGGGTTCACTCTCTATGAGTTACTTATACTTGTTATAATAATTATGCAATAAAAGTAAACCGTATTAAAAACTTCACACTTTTACATTCTAGAATTGATATTATAAAACTAAATGGAGCTAGGCATGGAGGTGCACACCTATAATGCCAGCACTCAGGAGGCTGAGACAAGAGGATTGCCATAAGGTCAAAGGCTAGCCTGGGCTATACAGTCAGACCCTGTCTCAAACAAACAAACTCATCTTTTAAAAACTAAGTGAGAAGTTTTGGGGGAAAACTTGGAAAATGAAGAACTTTTATAAAACTAGGTGCAAGAATAAAAAGTAGAAAAGATTAGGGGTGAAATTCATTAAAATTCAAAAGGATTCTGTAGTCTCAAATGCTTCAAAAAGTCTGAGTTCTCCATTTATTTCAAAGAAACCCATATGAAAATTATGGTTGAATTTATGTGCATAAGACAGTATTAAACTCCAACCCATGGACCAAAATTCCAAGAAAAGGCTTTTAACCTACTTTTGAAATAACTTTCAGTCCCAGTACAAAGAATAATAGAACTTCTACAGTTTTTACAAAAACAAGCATTAAAAAAGATTAGTTTTTTACATTCACTTTAAACAAGAGATATGGTACTTTTGTGAATTACTCTGGTCAAATAGCAAGAAGTTAAAACAAAAAGTTGCTGCAGTATAGTTTTCAGTTCATCTATAGTTATTAAATATCTGTTGCAAAGATTATAGTGATTCACAGCAATGTTGTTCTCTTCAGAAGTACTTTGATTCTGTATGTTTCAATAGATCCTGCTCTAATGTAGGTAAATCATTTTAGTTCTCTGGATAGGTAATCCTGTGTGATTATTCCTACTGTATACCATAAATGATAACTTGCTTTCTTATATTCTAGTCAGTGAAGGTATGTACACGGACTTTCCATGAATTCTTTGAGTGAAATTTCTTGTAAGCACATTTTTATATTTTAGTTTGCCATCATTAAAGGAGGCAAATGTATTTTAAATATTTCAAAAGCAAAATAATAAAGTCCAAGTAAGGGATGGAAAATGTATTAAACATCAAAGAATACATACAAGTCATGGTTGAAAGTTTTGAGATACTCTCCTGACTCCATTCTGGACATTTTATTCCTTCTTCGCATTTCTTAAAAAGTGCAAGTTCTATGCTAAATAACTTGTACTGGCAAAAGAGATTAGGCATTTCTCCATTTACTGAGTACTTATAGGGTGAAATATTAGTGGACTTAGAAATTCCACTTTCAGGTTACCTATCCCAGAATGACTCATATATCTGCCTAAAAAGTGCTATAGGGAAGTGCACTGTAGCATTATTTGCAATAGTTAAGCAATAATGAATAAAATTTATTTAATTTTATTAAAATAAAATTTTGACCTATATTTAACAAAGATGTATAGTACATGAAAACCTAATGTTGAATGAAAATCATATTTCAGCAATATTTGTACAGCATGATATTATGTGCACCAAAGACTCCAATGCAATACTGTAATATAATGTATAAATATGTGTGCACATAGGCACACGTATGTATACATATATATCTTCATACTATGAAATTAAAATATCATCTCTAACTATAGTTTTCAAGTTCATTTTAAGATCATTGTTCCTAAATAGAAAAGACCAAGCTGCTTACAATTTCAAAACCATGGCCAGTACCATGGACAGTATCATAGGCAGCACCACGGTCAGCACCATGGTCAGTCCCCAGAAGACCGTTCTTAAAGGTTTCAACCAAAAGCAAAGAGAAAGCGGAGAATGCAGCCTTACTTTATGGCTAACAGCAATTTCATGAGTTACAGTCAATGCTCTGAATAAACCTAAACATTATAATAATAGGTACTGAATAGCCAAAAAATGTGTGAATTATCAGCTGTAACAGAGAGAATACATGATTCTTAATTCTCTCAGACCAAAAGCACTAATTTCTCAGACTGAAATCCCATCCTAGAATCCTGAAACACGCCTCCTGAAAGCCACAGCCCCTGTTCTATCTCATCTCTACTTAAGCTAAACAATTTTTACCTTTATGGCCACATCATCCTCCACATCAATCAGACCTTTCCTTGCCTCAAGCTTACTCCATCTACCTTAGTAGTCTTACCTGACCACTTGGTTTTAAATTTTGCCCATTACAAATCTGTTTATTTATCTTTACTACTATTAAACTTTCTATTATTCTATTATTGATGTTCTTTTGATTTATCTCTCTAAAAATCTATCTCTACAATAGAGCTACATTAGAAACCCATTTTTAATAGCACAAGAGTGCTTTTATAATATAATCTAAGCCACAAACACATCACTCATCAAAATGTATACCTTGAAAACCCTTAACTTTCCAAAACATAAAGGTATGTTAAAAATTAAATTTCAGTACATTCTTACCCTTAAATTCAGATGAGTAAATTTAAGGAAATTAGAGACCTAAGCTACATATGACCTCATCTTATTAGATGTTTTAGTAAGGATTCATTTTCACCTCTGCCGATGTCTACAAATAGGGTATCCTGGCTTCAAGTACTGACCTAGTTTGTTTTGGTGTTAAATTTCTCCTCTTTTTCAGTTTTTTATTATGCTTCAGGTGAGAAGATGACAGTTAAGGGAATCACTTATGTCAACATTTCCCAAAAGATGTCTGATAAGTCATTTAACAGTGACTGCTAAAAACACGTACAGGAATCAGATTTCCCAATGGAGGAGCCTGTGAATCTTTAAAAAAATAAACTCCCTAAGTAAGTCTTCTTTTTTTTTTTTTTTTTTTGGTACCGGGGATCGAACTCACGACCTCACACTTGCCAGGCAGGCGCTTAAGCCACTGAGCTAAATCCCCGGCCCTAAGTAAGTCTTCTAAGCAAGTGTAGAGAGTACTAAGTGTGTATCCTTCTCCATCAACCACCCATATCTAAAGTAACTGCCTTTGTTTCTATTTTCAAAGTTCTTTATCCCTAATTTTTCACACAAAAAATGAAGAGTCAACCAAAAATAACCTCAAGCTTAAGTCCCCTCTAATTCAGAAAAATTTCTAAGTTGTTAGATTTGCAAATGAGAAGTAGAATGTTTTCTCATTTTACCACATTTTCTTATCTGTTTTCTTTTAGCCAGTTTTGAGTATTAAAGATAGCATTGAGTCTAAAGGATAATGATGGTCCTATTGATCTGAATATTCCATAAAGCCTCATAGAAAGAACAAGAAGACCATACAACATATATCCTGTACCCTCAGCATTACTAGAATACAAAGAATACCACAAAACTCAAATTACTCAAAAAAATAGAGCAATAAGCACAGAGCTCCCACTGTGGAGTGGAGACAGGGCAGACAGAAGGACAAACAACATAAACAAAATCACCTCCAAAAGATATAAACACCAGCACCAAATACCAAAAATACTATGCAATGAATGATTTGGGACTTAGAGGTGTAAAGCTACAGGTATAAACTGATTTGAAGCCAAGTAGAACTAGAAGTAGTAACATCAAAGAATCATCGTTAACCAGATAAACAGAGAAAGAATCGTGGTCTGAGAGAGAGATACAGCATAAAGGAAAAGAAGACAGTTAAGAAAATTCAGGATCACGCAGAACAAAAAGTAGGCCACATTAACTGACCTTTCTACTTCCATTCCTACTTCACTAATACTAATCATAAAAGAAACTGTGCTTCTCTATATTGATGGGAAAGAATTTTTTGGACTAGTAATCTTGCCTATGAAATTATGAAAACTATAAAAATAATTCCATTCAAAATTACTATAAAAGAAAATAACATGTAACAAAATATTGCAGTATTTCAGCAGTTGTCTTCCTCTAAAGTCACAAAGAAAGAAACCCTTAGTATAACAATTTAAATTAACTATCCTCAAATACATATCAAGATATATAACAAAATTAAAATCAAAAGACAGAAACTAAGAGTGGAAATAAATAAAATAAATGCAATGAGCTAGGTGCGGTGACATGGTACACTTACAGCTCTGGCAGAAGGACCTCAGGCAGAAGGACCAGTCTGAACAATTTAGCAAGCTGCTGTCTCAAAAAAAGCCTGGGGGTGTAGTTCAGTGGTAGAACAACTTTGGGTTCAACAGAGGAGGATGAAGGATGAGAAGGGAAAGGTACGTGTAGAGAAGGAGAGAAGAAGGGAAGACAGGAGGGGAGAAAAGAAATGAGAAGTGAGAGAGAAAAGGAAAGGAAAGGAAAAGAAAAGAAAAGAAAAAAGAAAAAGATAAAAGCAGACAAAGAGAGTTTACTGAACCCAGGGAAAAAAATTTAAAAAAAGAAGTTTTAAAGTGAAGAATAAATTATAAGAAGCTTAGCAGGACAAATTTGAAAAAATTAAAAATCAAATCAACCAAGATTTGAAAAAGATGAAGACTTTTAAAATAAGGGGAAAGACAGGCAATAAAAGTCCAACATACTTATAAGACCAGAACCCCTGAAAAGAAAAACAAAACAATTAAAATCTTAAACCATAATCTAAGAAAAATTTTCTGGAAATAAGAAAATATTTAAATCTGCATACTAAAAAAAAATCCACTGTCTACCTAACTGGGAAAATTGATCCAGAATTACCAATTCCAAGAAATACTCTAACAAAAATATTTGGCTTTAAAGCTAGAAAAATCTTCCAGCCTTCCAAACAGAAAAATCAAATTATTCATAAAGGTAAGAAATTATATATACATATATATATATATATATACATATATATATATATATGCTCTTAAGAGCATCATATAAGACTAGACAATTGTGATACAATATTTTTGAGAAATTCAAGAAAAGAACAAGTGAACCAAGGAAAACAAGTTTCCTTCAAACATCAAAGATAGAGAAAAACAGCTTGAATATGGAAGAACTCAGAGAATACTATACATATAGACATTTCCTAGAGTAATCCACTAGAGGAAAAGTTTCACCCAACCAAGTAGAAACTAGCAAAGGAACTGACTTTAAAAAACCTCCAGCACTTCAATAAAGGAGACACAGAGAAAACATAGAATTTCTGAAAAATAAAAAAAATGAAAACTCTAATATCAGAACCTAGTATATACAATTAATGCAATGATCAAATAAAAAGTCAGGGCCTTAAATATCTATATAAACAAAAGTGAAAATAAGTAAAATTTCCAACCCAGAAAGCTAAAAAAAGAACATCAAAGTACACCAAAAGAAAGATAGGGAAATCTGGGATGTAGTTCAGTGGTAAAACACTTGCTACCAAAAGGGGAAAAAAGTGACACAGGGAGGAAATTTAGCAATATAAATATTAGTGAAGTAGAAAAAAGAAAAACAAATCGATTAATGGAATCTTGATTCTTTGAAAAAAATCAACAAAACCATTAATTTAAGAAACCATTAATTTAAGAAAACCATTAATTTAAGAAATGGCAAACCATTAATTTAAGAAAAAAAGGAGTGAAAAGATAACAAATAAAAACAACTATGACACAGAAAATTTTTTAAATCATAAAGATGAGTTTTCCTATCTCCATGCAAATAAATTTGAAAACTTAGATAAAACAGATAATCTCTCAGGGAAACAGAGTTTGTCAAAATTTATCCCAAATGCCAGTAGAAACGTTAAAACACACCAATTTCCATTGGTGTCGGACAGTTATTAAAGAACACAAATGCCAACACACAGCAGTCCCTGGTGGTAGTTTGAAATGGAATCCTACCAACCCTTAAGAAACCAGCCTCAATGATAATGAATTTCATGTCATGGCATAGAAATTAAGGAAGATTCCCAAAATTTTAAAATGAAATTATGTTGGAGACCACTACAAAGCGGCTCTGAGCAGGATTTAAAATTAACCAATTGGCTTTCTATGTTTATCTGTGTGTCCTAGGCCTCAGCCCCTTGCCTGGCGATGGGAGCTGATTCATAGTAAGTGAACCTCTAGGAATCACTGGTCCTGGCTGAGGCCTGTAGTGGTCTGTGAGGCCAGAGGCACCTCAAAAAGCAAGATAAGGCCACAGCTGTGGACACTTCGCTCAAACATCAATTAAGTAGATAGAGACTGCAGCTGCAGAAATTACTTCTACAGTCTCACTCCTACCAGGTCTTCAGGATAAGACAGTTCTAAATTGACATGATTCATTACTTGGAGACGTCCTTGAAGTGACTCCCAAGGTCCTGCTCATTGCTTGTGCTTTCCTCAGTTTCCCCACCCTTTGTTTTGGACTTGATAAAAATGGGCGGTCCAGAGAAGTCTTTGCCTTAGCCCTCGGCATCTCGAACTCAGCTAAAGGGTTTTGACCCTCCTGAAGCCCTAAAATCATACCACTTGTCTCATTTTATTTAAGCCTTAGCTGTATACTTGTTTGGGAGATTGGGGATTTAGGTCAAGACCCAATAAAATTAGATAACATTAATACCCAAAACTGAGACCCACAAACAAAAACATTGACCAATACCATTTTTTAATGATGACACAAAAATTATGAATAAAATATAGTATTAGCAATAACTTACAATACCACATTAAAGGTGATCTACTGTGACTAAATGGGATTCACACCAAGATTGCAAGGATGATACAATATCAGGAAATGTATTAATGTAATCTACTATGTTAACAGGCATAGGGAGAAAAATCAGAATTATTTTTACACACTGACAAAGCCTTTGACAAATTCAAATAAAACCCATACTGGTCTTGTGATATCTCAAAGAACTTTACCACACAGTACCAGATTTTGACCTATACAACTGTAAGCTAATAATGGGTACTATTTTAAGTTGCTGAATTCATAGTTAACTTCATACAACTGTAGAAAACTAACACCCACATTTATCTTTGACCCCAAAATCTCACTTCTATGAATTCATCTTGAAGATACATCTCTAACAATACTAAAACAAGTATGTTACAAAGTTATAAACAGGGTACACATACATGGTGAAGCACTATGCAGCTGTAAGAAAGGATGAGGAAGAAATTTGTGAGTTGATATTGAGTAATAATCTAGTAGATATATGTAAATGTTTATATGAGGAGAAATTGTTTAAAACAGAGAGGTATGCTTATTTAAAAATTAAAAATTTCAGAAGATAACTAGAAAATAAATAATTTAACTATTGTTTGTCAATAACATGATAAAGAGGAAGAAGTGACACTTCTTCTTTCCCCCTCTGTAAAATTAGTACATGGTTGTGATATATAATAATACATTCATTGTAGGCAATTCATACACATAGATATCACATCTTGATGCTTTTTACTTCCCCTTTCCCTCTCCTCCCTCTTATCTCCTCCTATCCCCAGAACTTTTAAGTATAATTCCTTGGTATTTAGTCTCAGGCAATTGGTTCTCAGAACTCACAGCAGATCCAAGAAAATCAGGGAAGCTCAAATCCCTTATTTAAAACAGAATCAGATTTGCAAATAATCTATACACATCTTCTCATATACTTCACATCATGGCTAGAATATATCTCTAGCGTTCACATTTCTTTAAAACAACATAAACGCTACACAAATAGTTGTTATATAGTTAGAAAATAATGACAAGAAAAATGTACATGTTCAGTCATATACAACTTTTACTTTCTGAATAACTTCAATCTGCAAATGGTTGAATCTACAGATAAGGAAGGCTGACTGCAGATATTTCTAAATAGTTTTAACTTTTAAAAGCTTATTAATGTTTCACAGATTCAAAATAATAAATCACATATGGGAGGCCTAAAACTGAATGTAAATAGAAACAATCTCAATTTCTGTATTAATTTTCTAATGCAACCACTTTGAGGTGAAAGTTGAAGGATAATTAGCCCAAGTAATTTTTAAAAACAGTACCCTAACTATATGCATCTTCAGCCTAGGAGAAAGAAGAACTGTAAACCGATGTGGAAGTTTCTAGCAGACTCATTTCTGTAGTAATGTGAATACAGCAGTTCTGAAATTATTTTGTATTGTATAGGACAGCAGAAGTAAGCATATTAATGTTTTTGAACAGGATTCTTATAATGGAAATATGACAACTAGTAAATCCAGGTAAGGAAAGTATACAGTACTTCTCAGTATTTTTCCAACCTTTTTATAAGTGATTTTTTAAACTTTTAAATGTAAGGAGAAAAAAAAAACTGGTTTCATTTTGCTTGCATTTCCTTTACTGTATGCATGAATTTGCAAAATTATTTGACTAAATAGTCATACCCCATTTTTTCAACTTTGCCACACTGCCTAACCGAGAATGCCAGTTTTTGTTTATTATCTCCTTGGCTTATTATCTACAAGTTGTTTAATCTTTTTTTCCTCCAGAAGTCATATATTGCTTTGTTTGCCCTTCCCTAATGAATTATGAAAAGTATTAAGAACATACCCTTTCTGTTTTCATAGGTTTAACTCAAATGCCACATAGAATAAATATTTAAGTCCTGATAATTGGTAACAAAATATTATACGGCTCACAACTGAGAAAAATCACATAAAAAATTTACTTCTGGTGACAAAAAAAAAAAAACCTACCTTCTATTTCTTGTCCAATAGAAAGTCCAGCCCATTTTCTCTATAAAATAAAAAAGATACTTAAATGAAAATAAAATTAGAAAAATAAAGAAAAAAGGAAATTCTATGAATTTCAGGAACACATTCTAATTCTAAAACATTCTATGTTGAATTGCCTCCACTCCCAAAAAAATAGGTGTAAGCCTTACCTGGTATCTGTGAACATGATTATATTTTGAAATAGGGTCTTTGCAGACACACTCACATTAAGATGAAGGTAGCCCTTAAGCCAAGAGAACTGGTGTCCTTATGAGAAAAATGATACATTGACACAAGGAGAATATCATGTGATAACAGTGGCAGAGATTGCAGTAATACATCTACAAGCCAAGGAAGCCCCAAAATTGCTACCAATACCAGAAGCTAAACATTGAAGAGAATCTTCCCTCCATGATATAGAAAGAGCGTACCTCTGCTAAAACCTTGATTTCATCATTCTGGCTTCCAGAACTATAAAAGAAATAAATTTCTGGTCTCTGCTTGTGATTTTTACAAACTATTCTTTTTAAATTCAACTTTTTCTGATGTTGTTGCTTAAATTTTATGTTGTTTTAATTTGTGGTTCTTTTTTTTTGGTATAGGAAACTGAACTCAGGACCTTGCACTTGCCAGGCAGGCTCTGTGCCTCCTGAGCTATAACTCCAGCCACCCTAGTTAGTGGTTCTTATAGCAGCCCTAGGAAATAATGTATAGGCTACAGTTTGTATCTGTATGCCTGTTTCCAAACAGCAGGCTTGCCTTTTTTAAAGTAAAACTGGTCCACCAACTAGAACACTCCATTGCACAATACATTGTACCTGAAGTTTTCATTGTATCAAACATTTCAGTGTTCTAAAGATAAAGCTGTGGTTAGTTTTACTGTTCATTATAGAATCACAAAAAGGAATTTGGCCAGGCATAGTGGTGTGCACCTATAAGCTCAGTACTTGGGAGCCTGAGTCAGCAGAACTGCCATAAATTTGAGGTCAGCTTGGGCTACACAGTGAATTGCAGGCCAGTTGGAACTACTTATCTCAAAAACTAATTAATTCCCCAAAATTAAAACTGGTCAGATAAACTATATCGAAACCCAGACAAGGACCCAAAACTACTCTGTGTACTGACCAAAGAATTTTCAGCTATTAATCACCAGACTTAGCCTCTCCCCAAACCCTGTTTACAGTAGCAAAAACATAAGTGGTAGAACAAATTGTGTTCAGGGAGGAATTCAGGGCTGGCCTGGTATAAATTCAAAATTAGCAATTATTGCTAACACTCTAAAGAACAGTAAAAAAAGAATTTTGGCTGGAAATCCATAGTTGGTCTGCTCTACTGAATATTCTAGATTTTGTGGTGGATCATTCATATGATGCTGCATCATAGTTACACACAATAAAAGTGCTCCATTCTAGCTTTTGCACTACATGTCATATGCCCTCCTCTCTGTCCTTCACCTTTCCTAAAAGATCCTTTCTGTAAAATTCCACATCTGACCACTCTGGCAATTAGCAACAGGCTGTTAAATTCAGACTTTGGGTGACAAAGTTATCACATTTAGGGTCTGTACTTTAATCCCAAAGATAGCCTCAAGGGATGATATTAACAGTACCTATGCTGTTGTTTTGAAAACAAGCTAAAACATTCAAAGGCCCTTGTAATAGTCCCCGGCCTAGAGAAATTTTAGAAGAGATTATTTTTTACAAAGCAGAGAGAGACGAAGAGAAATGGCTACCTCACACTACTTCTGACCACCAGAATTCCAAATGAAGCTTCAAAAAAGCTTGCAAACCCTGGAATATCTCATTTCTTATCTATTTAAACAAACACAAAATGTAATCCTAATAACAAAGTGGTATGCAGGCAGAGAAAAGGGGAATAGTGAGCAGAGATTTCCCACTATTTTTAAGGGTTTCAAGAGATTGCTAATAGTTCTTTCCCTATACCATCAAGGAAATAAATCAATTTTTACTAGCACAGAAAGAGGCAGGGTTGCATTTACATTGCTTAGGATTGTGGGGCCTGTAGCCTGAGTAAGACAATAAGGGGGAAAACAAAACCAACCAGCATTTGTGGCGCTCCTACATTATTGATTGTGTACCTTGGACAGCGCTAGACAGTCTGCTTCTGTGGATTCCAGACTCCACCAACAATTATAACCATAGTTAAAATCCTTCCTGTTGTGAGAAGAGCCTCGCAAGCTAGGTTGTAGTTTGAGAAAACTACTTTTCATATTCTTTAGTCTGACACTGCATTATAAAACATCTATTATTAGATGTCAATTTATAAATAAAATATCATTTTTACATCTTTTCTGTTACCCAAGAGGCTAGCATTAAAATGATGCCACTTTATCTGATAGCTAACTGACACTAGTGCAAAATTTTTAAGAAACAAAAAAACCAAGGCAGTAAAAGGCAGCCATAGTAAAAATTGACAATTAAGCATATATTTTTAAATCCCTTATATAATATCTAGATGTTTTTATTCAAAACTAATCAGTACAGTTATAGTGTATTTACTTAAAATGAATAGACTTCTCCACAGCTTTCAAAAATAGGAGAGAATAAATTGACACCTGAGTTACCTGAGGTAAGCTGAATGCAATGCTCCCTGGAACCACTGACGGATGGGTCCTCAGAGTAAATATGTACCTGTGATTAGGAGAGGTTCTCACAACCACATGCCTAAAAGACAGAAACACAGTCAGTATTCCATATTAAAGGGAATAAAGAACATAATTTCTAAATATTCTTTTTCCCAAATTTATGTTTGGTAAATACTAGGTAGAAACACGAGTCCTGAAGTACAAGACCAAATTTTAGTTTCCAAAAACTGTCAGCAATTCAAAATCTTTTCCAGATATGAAGAGCATGCTGGGCCAAGAATACATGGAGTGGAATCCAGCCAAGTTCAACGGAGTACATCCAATTCAAAACATCAACTTCATTGTATTTCTAGTTTATCTGACACTAATGCTGTTGATTTAGAGTCCTTCAAATTCACTAAATATTGGATGAATTTCCTCTCTTGATAATCATTTCAAATGTTCTAACAAAATAAAAGTAGGAGAATCAAATTTACACTGCTATAATTTTTAATGATAATGCTTAATGTGTTTCTGTGCATACTGTTTTGCCAACTAAAGCACAAGATCCTTGTAAATGTATTTTTACGTAACCCTGTAACAACTACAATGATTATTCAACATATGTAGAATTTCACAAATTCCCACATTGATTATATTGCTGAAAATCCTATGTTCAATTTAGTATCATAAATTGCTTAGCACTAGAAATAATATTAATAAAACATTCAGTACTGCCTCTTACTCTAAAGTTCAGTTAAAATTTTGCTTTTTTGGGCTGGGGATTTAGCTCAGTGGCATAAGCTCCTGCCTTGCAATCGCATAGTTGTGAGTTCGATCCCCGGTATCAAAAAGAAATTATTTTTTTATTTTTTTGTTCGTTTTCCTAGACTGCCTTGGGGTACACAGCCCTTTCATCTCCATGTCTTCACTGCTGGAAACACATGGATGACACTGAATTTGGCCACAGGGTCTTTGGAAGTTCATTGTCATTGAGTGATGTGAATCAATTAAAATAAATTATGATAAAAATGTTTTTAGAGATTTCAAATTTGAGTAGGGTGTGGTGCTGCACATCTATAATCCCATCTATTTGGGAGGCTGAAGCAGAGGATCACAAATTCAAGGACAGCTTGGGCAATTTAATAAGACCGTGTCTCAAAAATAAAAATAAAGGCTCAGTATGCATGCCTATACTCCCAGGACTCAGGAGGCTGAGGCAGAAGGATTGCTGCAAGTTTAAGACCAGCTTGGGCTATGCAGTAAGTTAGAGACCAGCTTGTACTACACACACACACACACACACACACACACACACACACACACAGAGAAATGTCTCAAAAAAATCAACCAAAGAAATGAATAAAAAGGGCTGGGAATGTAGTTCATTCTAACAGTCCTCACCTAGTATGAGCAAAGTCCTGAGTTCAATATCCAGCACAAAAAAAATTTTTTTTACATTTGTTATACATCTTCTAATTTTCAGATTAGATAATCTCTCAGATTATCACAGTAATAATCATAATTGTTAAACGTCGAACTTATTAATATCCTAGGCACCTTTCTAAGTGTTTTATTTGTATAACTAAATCTTTATAACTATCCTGATGAAGATAACATCTTCCCAATTTTATAGATCAGGATACAGACTCACAGAGATAACAAACACTTAATTATAAACAGTTTATAACTGGCAGAATCATAATCCAAACTCAGAAAATCTGACTTCAGAGCCAAACACCTAACAACTGTGCTATAATTCATCTAACCAGTATGTTTAGCTCTAAAAAATAAAGTTATATACAAAAAGGGACATATGGTTTTAAAATATATTTAACAAAGTTTGACAAGTTTGACAAGGTAATGTTTAAATATACAACTCATTACTTCCATTGTGCAACTCAGCAAGAACAACAGAAAAATAGTTCTCAAAAGTTTCCTAAACATGACTCTTCGGAAGCTTCTAAAATATCATTAAGCAGGTTAAAAGAAAATAGATACTCACTGGGTGGACTGAAAATCCTTTTCATTTACAACTGCACAGTTGGTTAAAGATAATTCATCTGTAGGACATCTTGCAGCTTGCATACTCTATAAAATCAATGATGCAGAAAATAAAATTAAGTCATGTTTTAATACCTTAACACATCCCACTGGCTTGAACCAGCACTGGTATATGCATGACTATCCCATCAGATGGCTTGTATCACTTGTAGTACAAACAGATCTAATCATTTTTACTGGCCTTTTTACTAATAAAATTAATAAAAAGTCACCCAGTGGGACAGTTACGCACACACTACTGGTAGTTCCAGTCTCCCAGCAGCAAAACATATGAGTTATAGCATTGTTGTAAACATGTTAAATAATATTTATGCCTCCCTGTTCTCTATCCTTCATCATTACAAATGCTGTAGCAAACATCTATGCTTTTGACTCATCGTCTCTCTTCTCTCTGGTAGCAGCAAACACTTTCTCTGGAAGACTGATCCTCCACCACTTCATGTGGTTTTGGGTAATTGTCAAACACAAAACACATGCAGCCACGTACACTCCTGGTCCAGCCATGGGAGCTCGTATGTACAACTGCCCAAAGAAAAGCACTCTTCATTCCGCACACCACATGGAGGAAAATTTGTACCAAGACAATAAAACTGTCAGAGAAAGCAAATGCCGTAAATATATATAAACCTAGACAAGACAACCAAGTAAAAAGTCCTTGAGACCAATTCTGAATGTGGTTATGAGCCCATAAATTCTTTTTTGCTCAGGTTTATTGGAATTGGTTGTCCATCTTTTAGCAATAATGTTGACTGATAAAAATGCAATGAAATAAATTCAATATATTTGATGAAGCAGATTATGAAAAAGCTTCTTTTTATAAGAGATCCCTAGTGAATACAAACCACATTTCCTAGAGATTAAGAAAAACTACCATCTAAACATCTCCAAACAAAAATAATTACAAGGTAAGCTGGGCCTGGTTGCACAGCCCTACAATTCTAGTACTCTGAAGGCTGAGGCAGGAGAATCACAAATTTGAGCCCAGCCTAGGCAACTTTGTGGATTTTGTTTCAAAATTTAAAAAAAAAATGGTCTGGGGCTAGGATACTTCTAGTCATAGTCTGTTTATGAGTCAGTAACAACAACAACATATACTTTTGGCCCTTCTAGTCAACAGCTACAAGCAAACATCCTTTTTAATAATGATTTTAACCAGTAACGCTTCCATCACTCTGTAGGGTTTCTTAGTGAGCTACGATACTTCTAGTCACAGTCTGTTTATGAGTAAAGCCCTTATTTTTCACACTTTAAACCAAAGCTGATTATTCTTACAATTTTCAACCAAATATAAACTTATACAGTAAACTGAATTATTTTTTGCTTGCTTTTGTTTAAACTAAAAAGTCAGTTTCCATATTGTTATCCTGGTTTAAGGCAATAGTCTCTAAATTAGGATATGTATTCTTGAAAAGTGTATAAGAATCTTTGGGAGCATAAGAAGAAACTATTAGTATTTTTAATTATACCTATTTTATACTAATTCTTATGAAAGATGAACCCTATTCAGATGCAGTGACGTATACCTATAATCCCAGCAACTGAGATGCTTAAGCAGAAGGATTTCAAGTTTGAGGTTAACCTGGCCTACAGTGAGTTCAAGGTCAACCAGGACTATATAACATCACCTTGTCTTAAAAAAACAAACAAACCCTAAGAAACAAGAAAGTTGAACCTTATTCCAAGTATTTGTGCCTTGAGATATAATCTAACAGTACTAACAAAGTCCTCAAATTCTGCCAGAACTATAAGTATTTGTTGCATGAGATAAAATTCTGTAACTTTTTCCATTATGCTTAAAGTCATAGACTATTTAATCTAGCCCTTCACAAAATTGCGTCAACATTAGTAAATTTCAAAGCTGCTAAGTTTCCTTCAAAGAAAAGACACAAAGCAGAGCAAAAATGTCTAAAATTTACTTTATAATATGGACTTTCCTACACTCCATAAGAAGTGGTTATAAAAATCATTTTTAAAAAACTCATACAGGGAAAGCCAGGCGTGGTGGCACATGCCTGTATTCCCAGCACTTGGGAGGCTGAAGCAGGAGGATTGCAGTGAGTTTGAGACCGGCCTGGGCTACAAAGTGAACTCCTCCAGGCCAGCCTGAACTGCAGAGCAAGATCTTGTCTCAAAAAAAGATAAAAACAAAACAAAACTCATACAGGAACTCAAGTTACTAAAAGATTTATTAAGTATAAATAGATGAGTTATACAATTTTTTTAAATAAAAAGACTAGTGCTCCAAACCTGCTAAACACTTAGCAACGCTGTAAGTAATATACAACTAACATTTCAAAAAATCACTCTGTTCCTATAAAATAAAGAATATCTTTTTATATATGTTTTTTACTAGCAGTTTTTTCCCTCTAGTTCTGGGGATCAAACCTGGAGTCTAAAGCATGCTAGGCAAGTGCTCTACCACTAAGCTACATCCCTGAGCCCAGATATTTTTTTAAAGGGAAAAATACTGTTCTAATGAACAATATCTGAAAACTGGTTATCTGGAAGTATTTTCATTGCTACATGATTCTGCTATTGAAAATTATCCCCCAAACTCATATCTGCATGCTTTAAAAAATTAGAAACAGAAAAGAAGCTAAGACTTCCTGTGAGTCGGCACCATGCACAGGGTGACTCAAGGACAGCCAGATGCCAGCCCTCTCCTGTGAGTCAGCAGCATTTGTGGACTGCAGGGGAGGAAAAGAAGTCAACAAGCTAAGACCTCCTGTGAGTCAGCACCATGTGCAGGCTGGCTGGGAGCCAGATGCCAGCCAGTCCCTTCCAGCCCATGCAGGCAGGGAGATGACTCAATGCTCCCCAACCACCATCCTCCACCCCCATAAACAAGTAGCTGATCTGGAAGAACACAGGCTGTGATGATAGCTAGTGAGGTAAAATACAACTTAATGCTTGTAGCGTTTAGCATTTCACTGACTTTGCAGGCCTAAAATTGGTAGTCTAATCATCTATTAAGAGGATAACAATATGCAATGTAGCATATATTAAGGATCTCCTTAAGGTGGTAGCCATTGTTAATTCCCTATTACTTTGTTTTAAAATCCTGCATCATTCTCATTGCTTTGTTTGATTAGGTTTTCTTGTGTTTTATCTTGTTTGATTTTATTATATCTGATGGCATAGGCAGCTATTTCAAAGATAACAAGATATATTATGGTAGCCGTTTTGGATTTACTACTAGCTTGTTTTTGAAGTCCTGTATTGCATTCACTGTTTTGTTTTTATTGGTTCCATTCTACTCTGTTTTGTTTGATTTTACTATGTCTGAAGGTATGGGCAGCTATTTTGAAGACAACAAGAGGCATTATGGTAACCATTGTTGATTTCGTATTGTTTTGAAGTCCTGTGTCACTTTCACTGTCTTGTTTTGATTGTTTTTTCTGTTTTGCTTGGTTTTATTCTCTTTAAAATAAAATTAAAAATTAGAAGCAGTGGCCCTGAAGCAAGGCCAGCAGAGCACTGTAGCTGCTGGCTTCAAACAGGAGCCTAAAGAGAATTTTTTCTGTGGTCTGTTGGCCATTTCAGAACTTTGGAAATGGAATGGTCAATTCATCAGAAAGAAATAGCAGGTGAGTATGGTGGACTTTTAGGGGCCTGCAGGGGAGAGACCATGGCGCCTCAGGACCTGCACCATGCGGTTGACTCGGGATGCCAGGAGAACAAGGAGCTCCTCCCCTCTCTAGGGGGCGGCTGTGAGTGTGGCAGACTTTTGGCAGCCTGAAGGAGAGAGACCCTGGTGCATCCCGACCTGCACAGTGCGGCTGACTCGGGGTGCCGGGAGAACAAGGAACTCCTCCCCTCTCTGGAGGCAGCTGAGAGTGTGGCAGACTTTCGGCGGCCTGCAGGAGAGAGACCCTGGCGCCTCAGGACCTGCACCGTGTGGTTGACTTAGGGTGCTGGGAGAACAAGGAACTCCTCCCCTCCCTGGGGGGTGACTGTGATCCTGCCTGCATGTGGGCTGAGAATCAGACATCTCATGTCGTCCTGTCCACCATTCCATGTCCCTCCTTCCCTTCCCCCCTGCCTAGTAAGTGGGAGCCAGTGAACTACACATCTTGTAAAAAGATTGGCTATGTTATTTAGTATGAGCTCTCCATATGCAAAGATAAGGACAACCATTTAGAAGAAAACAAGAGACAATATGACAGCTAGTGAAGATCTCTGATTGCCTAGCTTTGAAATTTATGCTTTCTTATGTCCCATTCTGTTCTGTTGTGTTTAATTTTACTCCCTTTTAAAATAAAATAAAATTTAAAAAATAAAAAAATAAAAATTAGAAGCAGGTATTCTAATTTTTAAAAAATCACCCAAATAAAAACTTTCAATTAATTGCAAATCTATTACCACTATAAAAGTATAATACATTTCAGTTAATTTGCAAGAAAAATTAGTAGACAGATGGAAACAGAGACAGCCACATTTCAATAAAAGAGTTCCAGAAATGGTAATTAAATTTAAGGGAGGAAAAATGTCATGTACAGCCATACTTCCCCTTTTGATTCAGGACTTAATTGCCATTAAAATCGAGTATCTAAATAAATGGCTCTCTGAATAGATGCATCACAAAATATTAAATTAATATCTTAAAGAACAATGATGCATCACTCTGCTTTATCTACTACTGTATTATGATCTCTATATAAACTTAGTACTATATTAATTTATAAATAAATATGGATATATACTGGGGTACATAATATTTGTTACTTATGGAATTCATGATAAAATGTTTAGAAATCCCTAACTTAGCGCGAGATGAAAAGACTCAAGGTCACGAGTTTGCCTGCTGAATGAGACAGCATTTTGCAAACAGTCACACAGTACCCAGTCATCTGACAAAAATGTATCAAACATTTTTTAATTTTCCCATTTTCCCAGGGTCTTCAAGTTTTTTCCTTGATTATTCTTTCCTTTTATCCCATGCCTTTTACCTGCCTAATCCCAATTTACTCTACAAGTCTCAGGTTAGACTTACTTATTCTAGGAGATCATCCTAGCCACCTGCCCCTGCCAACTGAACTGATTAAATAAACTTTTAATGGAAGCACCAAACATCTTTTTATTGTTTGTCTACATATCTGCACTGAATTTAAGACAAAAAGTCATCTCTAAGAGTAAGACTGTGTTTTGCTCACATCTATAGTTCCCAAGGTTAGTACTGGGCCTAGCATACAGTAAGTATTCATTAAACATTTGTTGAATACATAAACTTATAGATCAATACAAATCTGTATCAACTGCAGTATAAACAATCTGAAGAACATGCACATAAAGCACCGATCATTTCAGGGTTATTTATGAAGTAATGCAATTTAAGTAAAATGACCTAGTATTTCAAAATTACACAGAACTGATAGGGGTAAAATAATAAAAAGTTTACAAAATGCTAAGTTAACATTTGTAAAACTATAACTGCCCTTTAACAAAGCACAACAAAAAAATCTGTAGAAGTCATCTGGCTGGCCAACTAAAACAGATGCTTCAAGCAAAGGCCTCCCTATTGGAATCTAGGAGCATCTGTGTTTTATGGTAAGCCAAGCAGGGTATCTCATTTTTTTTCAACACAGTGTAAGTACCTATAAATAGTAGTTGCATACTTACCACAGCAATGACAAAGGAAAATTCCACAATTTTTCTAACATTGATCTTGACTCTAGGAAACAATAAGCCAACCACTGTAGTCATTCAGCTACTTAAAAAATGAGAATTCAAAACTGATAAGCAGTCTTACACAAGTTTGTACAAGTTACTAGAGTAATAGTTGAGTAACTGAAGAATATAGAGACATCATTATAAAAACTTGAAATAAATATGAAAAATCATAAAGTGCTTGCTATGATAAAGAATGAAAACTTCAACAGATCTTTGATGGGCACTTTGGTGGAAGCTGTACCATTATTACTCTTCAGTACAGAAAGAGAATCTGCTTCCTTCTGCCAGAGATTTAACCAGGATTCCAATGAACACTATAGTTTTAAAACTTAAATAGCATATCCTTGATGCTGGACATGGTAAATGCCTATAATGCCAGCACTTGGGAGGCTGAGGCAACTTCAAGGCCAGCCCAAAGCTATACAGTGAGTTCAAGGCCAGCCTGAACTACATAGCAAGCCTGTCTCAAAAAACAAAAACTAAAAAAATAAGAGAGAGAGAGAATATTCTTGTCTAAAGAGCCACATTAAAAATTGGATTATTTAAGGAACAAAATGAAAGTTAAATATTGAGAAGTACAAAGACCATGTTTAAATAGGTGAGTAACAAGTGCTAGAGGAGAGGAGGGAAGAAGGGAAAAAGGATTTAAAAAACAGAATAGAAAGAAAAAATGGAAACAAAGTTTCTACAAATGGGAAGGGGCAGAAAGGATGAAGGAGAGGTGAGGAATGGGAATAGAAGAATTAAGATACATTATGTTCACCTACAAATTCTCTATGATGAATGTGAGCACTCTGCATGATAAATATGTACTAATGAAAAATAAATTAAAAAATAAATACTATAATCACAAAAAAATCGATTGCTTAAGTGCATGGTTAGTTTACCAAATAGAGTAAAATTAGCAGAAACAAAAACAGAATATAGGAATATAGCGCAGCAGCGTAAGCACCTGCCTGGCAAGTGCAAGGTCATGAGTTCAATTCCCAGTACCAAAAATAAATAAATAAATAAATAATGAAGTACTCTCTTTAACATTTAAAAAAAAAAAAGAAAAACAGAATATGATATCTGATTATAAGAGTTCATTACCAAAGAGCTGCCCCTGCCCTAAGTAACCCTGACAAATTTGCTGGTTCTTTCTCTATGATGCTTCAGGCCTTGACTCTATCTCTCAAAAGACACATATATCCCCACAGGAAAAAGGACTAAACACATGAACTTGCCCTAGAGCCAGCAGAGCTGACAAATCTCATTCAATTCTTTCTCCTTAGGGAATCTTTCCTAAAAAATAATACTTTAGAATAGCACTTTTCAACAAAATAACCACCAGATATATATGACTTAAAATTAATTAAAATTTAAGATTCAGAGTTTTTTGGTTGCACTGGCCATATCAAAACTGCCAGAAGTGGCTAGTGGATATTATTGCAAAAAATTTCACTGGACAGCGTCAGTGCACAACACAAAAACAATAATACCCATCTTCAGGCCTATGGAGTCTTTCTGTGTTATAAATTTACAAAATAATGATTTCTGTCAAAATTCTGAAGTCATATGGGACAAGAAGTGATAGGGCAGAAAAAAGTTATTTTATCTCCTACAATTCCCTCAAAGAGACTAAAAGGATACCCTTGATATTCCCTATCTCAGATCAGTAACTACTCACATAATGAGCCTCTTGTGCTCCCTCAAATTCTTAAAATTCCTTTACAAATTTATACTGAAAAAGAAAAAGAAGTTTCCATTTTTGTCTTTTTTGAGGAAAAAAAACAGCCAAGAAAAATGCAAATGGATGACAACATTAAATACTAGCAGATGTTAATGCAGTGTCTTACAAAGTTAATGTAACCGAAGTATACACCTAGGATTTTGGTCAAGAGAAATGAAAACCCATGTCTATCCAAAGACTTAAACATAATGTTCATAGAAGCTGTATTTATAATACCAAAAACTGAAAACACAAATGTCCACCAAATGGACAATTGTGGTATAGCCATAAAATGGCATTCACCAATTAAAAACAACGCTGAGTAAAAGTCATATGCAAAAACACCTCATGGAAATGGAATCATACACTTAAGTGGAATCACACAGTATGTGCCCCCTTGTGTGTAGCTCAGTTTATTTCATGTTTTCAAAGTTTATCTGTGTTGAAGCATGTATCTTTACTTTGTTCTTTTCCATACTAGATAATATTTAACTGTGTGTATATGTCATATTTTATCAGGCAATGGACATTTAGGTTGTTTCCACTTTGGGGCTATTATGAAAAATGCTGTTACGAACTTTCCTGAAGAAGTTTTCAACTGTCTTGGGTGTACATCCAGAAGTACATACATATGTCATTGCAATCCCATTTTCTGAATTGCTATTATTATCTTTTTCTTTTTTTTTGTACCAGGAATTGAACTTGGGATCTTGCGCTTACCAGGCAGGTACTGTGTCACTGAGCTATATCCCTGGCATGCCTTTACTTACTTTCTTGATAGTATCTTTTGACACATGACAAGTTTTAATTTTGATGAAGTCCACCTTACTTACTTTTCTCTGTGCTTTTGTGTCGTATTTTTAAAAAAAAATTAGTGATGCCTAATGCAAAGTCAAGCAGATTTTTACCTATGTTTCCTCCAAGAATGTTATTGACTTAGGCCTTCAATCTATTCTGAGTTCATTTCTTCTGACGATATTGTAAATGGAATTGTTTTCCTTTTTGTTTTGTGTTGTGTTTTTGAGATAGGCTTTCACTATGTAGCCCAGGCTGGCCTCAAACTCACTGCAATCCTCCTGCCTCAGGCTCCTGAGTGCCGGGATCACAGGCATGTGCCACCATTCCTGGTTAGAATTGTTCTCTTAATTTTATTTTTAAATTGTTTATTACTAGTATATATATAAATGCAATTGACTTTTTGCTATTGTTCTTATATCCTGCAACTTTGCTGAACTCAGTTATCATCTCTAAAAGTTTAAAAAAATTTTTATAAATTCTTCAGGATTTTCAGCATATGAGATCATGTCATCTGGAAATAGAAATAGTACTCCTTTGCTGACATAGATGCATTTTATTTCTTTTTTCACCTAACTGTCCTACCTAGAACTTCTAATACACTGTTCAACAGCAAGAGTAAATTTCTCTATCTTGTTCCAGACATCAGGGAAAGTTTTCAGTCTTCACCATTAAGTATGATACTAGCTGTGGGTTATTTTGTCAGTTGAATTTTGTTTGCTTTGAGAGTGTCAATTCATAAGGTTGCTCTGAGAACCTAACAAGAAAGGATCTGTGAAAGTGTTTCTAAAACTGCAAAACAGCATTTAAGATCTTACTTAGTGACAGTTTAATCCAAAAGATGCTAAAAACATTCAAACAATGTTGATTTTGCTTGTTCAGAAACAAATTTTTAAAATTGATATGCCTAGAAAATTAGAATGTCTAAGGTCTAATAAACTTTGTCTTCAAAGCTGCATCATCTACTGACTTACATCCCTAAGTCAATACCATTATCTAAATTGCTGATATATAGCAGATGTTGATCTGAGTCCCTATAACTAAACAGGACAATCTACAACATGGTTGTTATTGTTTCTCATTTAATAATTCAGCTTAATAATATAAGCATAATATAGTGCTTTTATTTACATCTATTTTTAGAAATAATCTAGTAGAAATAACTATAAATAATTGTGTCAAAAAAGGAATTATTAGCCTACTTCTGTTTCTTGGAAAGAATATTTAAAGAATACAATGTCCTAGGCACCACGTTAGATGCAGGAGATACTCATTTTACCAATGAAGTAGTGACTACACATGCTTTTCTAGACACTGAACAGGAATATTTATGAGATAAACTAAGACGGTAAAACACCATGAAACAAAAACCACTCAGTTTAAGAAAAATATTATCATTACTTTAAGTCAATTTTTTATTGAACTAAAACATACATTCAGAAAAGTACATACATTGTAAGTGTTCAGCTCCATTTCTACAAAGTGAACATATTTAGGGTAACTCACAATTGTTACAAGAAAGGTGACACTAACAGTATTCCATATGATCCCTGTTATCCTTCTACTCCTAATCACAGACTTTCACTATCTTAATTTTAATCCTCAGAGATAAAAATCATAGATCAGTTTTGCCTGTTTTTGAAAACTTCATATAAATACAATCAGATGACAGGTATTCTTTTTTATTTACTTATTTACTTTTGGAGACAGAGTGTTGTTATACAGTTCAGGCTGGCCTGAAACTTGCAGTGACTGATCCTTCTGCCTCAGCCTCCTGCAGAAAGCATGTATTCTTTTTTCTGATTTCTACTCCTCATTATGATGGTAAGATTCATACACACACATTGCATACAGCAATAGTTCACTGTCATTATTTTTATAGTATATACTACCATTTTTTATTCATTTGAATTGTTCCCAGTTTTTAGTTACTATGAATACATGTCTGTACAGCTTTTGAAAAACACATGCATATATTTCTATTTGATATAGTCTTTCCCTCTACCCCAAAGAACAGAATTGCTATAGGTCATGGACATTCACAGGTATGTTCGGTTTTAGCAAATTCTGCCAGTTTTCCAAAGACATTTTACTCACTTGTTTTCACCCTTACCAATAGTGTGTGAGAGTTCCAGCTGCCTCACATCCTTAGCAATACTCTAAACTGTCAATGTTCTTATCCCAGCTTTCTGGTAGGTACATGGTGGAATCTTCCAGAGGCTTTAATTTGTATTTCTCTAATGATTAATAAGGTTAGGTACTGAACAAATTGTTATAGAAATAGTCTGAGAAATGCCTTTTTGAATCTTTTGTCCATTTTTCTACTGGTTTTCTGTCCTTATAGTTCTTATGTATTCTAGGTACAAGTTCCGTTAAATATATGTATTTCAAATATTTCTCTTGATCTGTGAACTGTCTTCTCTCTTTCAGTGGTATCTGCTACAGATTGAATTCTGTCATCACTATGACCCCAGTTCATATATGCAAGTCCTATTATTCTCATCCCCAACAGTTTTTTTGTTTGTTTGTTTGTTTTGTATCAGGGATTGAACTCATGACCTCACACTTGCCAGGTAGGCACTTATGTCACTGAGCTAAATCCCCAGCCCAATAGAGCTTTTTTTTGGTACGGGGATCGAACTTACAACCTAGCGCTTGCCAGGCAGCTGCTTATGCCGCTGAGCTAAATCCTCGGCCTTCCCAAGACTATTTTAGGTAATTAGGATGAAATGATATTAAAGGGTGGGACCCTAATCCAACAGGACTCAAGCCTTGTATGAAAAGAGACATCTCTGTCTTCTGCCATGTGAGCACACAGCAAGAAGGCTGTGTTCCAGCCACAACCCAATCACATTAGCACGTGATCTTGAATCTCCAATCCCCAAAATCATGAAAAATACGTTGTTCAAGTCACTTGGTACATGGTTATTTCTTATAGCACTCTGAGCACACTAAAACAGTCTTTTGAAGTTTTAATTTTAATGAAATCCAATTAATCAATTTTTCATTTATAACTACGTAGTGCTTTTTGGATTATTTAACAAATCTTTGCACTGAGCTACACCACCAGCCCCTTTTTTATAGTTTTTTTTTGGGGGGGGGGTTTAAATTTTGAGACAGCGTTTTGTGAAACTGCCCCGGCTGAGTTCAAATTTGCAATCTTCAGCCTCCCAGAGTGTTGGACTGTACATACATCTTGCTCTTTCTTACCTTTTCAAAATTTCACTTCCATCTGTAAATTATTCATAATATTTCTATTCTTCTAGTATTCCAAAACTATAACACACATCAAAGTCTAAATTTAACCAGTTTTACCTTCCTCCTGAATAGAATGAAGATCATAAAATACTTTAAATATAATTATTCCCTGATTTAGATGCTATTGTTATATTTTTAAAAGCTCCACAACACATCACTATTGTCTTATAGAGTCAACAATAATTAAAATATATCTAAGGACTTCCTACTATCTTTGCTCTTTGATTCTTTTCAAACCTCACACTTCACATTACTGATCACTTTTTTTCTTAAGGAAATTGATCAGAATTTCTATGATATGAGAAGCTTGTGTCTCATTCTTCATTAGGTATACAACTGTTGAATAACAATTATTTTATCTAAGCATTTGGAAAATAATCATCCTGTATTTTCACTATTACAGTCAAAATATTAGCTGACTGCCTAACTAGTTGTTGAACATATCCTTTTTGTCCTGATAGCTGTTAAGACCTATGTTAACAATCAGTTTCTTGAAAAGATGTCTAGTAGGTGTGAATTCTTTTTATTGTACTCAGGAGTCTTTAGTTCTGAATTTGTGGACCAAGACTCTTCATCAGTTCTGTATCATTCATTACCTTTTCAAATACTGCCTTTGCCTAAAGTGGGCATGGTGACAATCATCTGTAATTCAGCCCTAAAGAGGATAAGGATGAGGCAGGAGGAGGCCAGCCTGGAGTATATAATGAAACTATGATGATAAATGAATAAATAAATGAATGTCTTTTCTTCATTCTTTTTGCTCTGGAAATCTTAGCAACTTTTTCAGATCTTCTGGTTTCCTAACTCTCCCCTTAGCTTTATCTAATTTGTTATTAAACTTACACAGTGAGTTCTCAATCCAGTTAGCTTTTACTTGTAGCCATTTTGTATGACAGGGGAGGATACTGGGGATCAAACTTGACTATTTCTCAAATCTAGCAAGTCACTTTCATTTTTTTTTTTTTTTTTTTTTTTTTTTTGGTACCGGGGATCAAACTCATGACCTCACGCTTGCCAGGCAGGCGCTTAAGCCACTGAGCTAAATCCCTGGCCCGCAAGTCACTTTCATACACTTGTCCTTCACGTCATTTTAAATTCTTTGTTCCTATCAGCATGTATGTTAAACGTATGTATTTATTTTCTGTGCCTGCTTATTCCAGTATCTGAAGCCTTTGCAGGTTTTGACTCTGTTCCTTATTGTTGAGACAGCTCTCATTCACTATGTCTGGTTTCTTTGTGTATGTATGACTCTGAGTTCGTATTTCTTACTATTGTAGAAATTCTCTAAGAACTAGAATGAAGATGAGTTCTTCCAAGACGCTTTGTGTTTGCTACTTCTTAGCATCCTTTGAATTTTAAGGCACTGCGACTCTTATACCATTCTGCACTTCATTACTGGCTTAAGATTTTCATATCAAGCAAGTAAAGTTTTTCTTTCTATCTACCCAGAATCATCCAAGTCTGAAAAAGGAAATCTTCCTTTCAGATCCCCAGGTGGGACAAATTTATTTGCACTTCACATTTATTATGTGGAGTAGCCCTTTGAAGTACCATCTTTAATAGAAAATTATCAACTTTTATCTCCTGTTCTCTGAGCCTCTTCAATAGGACACAGCTAAGTTTTGCAAATAATGATGTAAAGATAAAACTGCCAGGCTTACTTTTCTGGGTTCCCATTTTCACATACTTTTTAGCCTGATTGTTCTTTACTTTCTGGCCAGTTACCTCCATTAAGTTCAATTTTTAAAAAATATTTTATCTACCATTTAAATTTATTCCACTATACTGCAGGAAATACAGTAACTATGGGTTTTTTTGACATTTGAAATTTGGATATTGGTGAAGGTACTGAAGGGCAGAAAAACAATAACCTTGAAGCCTACAAGTTTGAGTATATATTTGGAAGAAATCTGGAAAAAAAATACCTTCAACAATTTTTAAGGAACTAGATTGGAGAGTTCAAACTACAGTGGTTTCCAGCTTTCATGAAGTAGAATCACCTGCAGAACTAGTCAAAAGGGACTACAAGCTAGGGATAATGGCACATGCCTATAATCCCTGCACCTAAGAGGCTAAAACAGGAAGAGTACTGTGAGATTGAGCCCAGTGTGGACTACATAGTGATTTCAAGGTCAACCTAAACTACATAATGAAATCGTGAAAGAAAAAAACAAAGAGAGAGAGACAGACAGACAGAGAGATTGACTGACTGAAATTCAGAGATTGCAGAGCCCAGGTCAAAGAGCTTTTAAACTGACCTTAGTGGGGTCTAGATTTTTCTAGTAAGTTGTCAAGCGATGCTGATTTGTTGGTTTTCAGAAACCACTATGAGAATTATTGTACTAAGTATTGAGAAATAAACTGCATAAAGCAGCTGACAGGTTCATTTTATTTCCTTCTACAATAAAAAAGAACAAATGGAATGGAAAAGAAAGCTTCAGTAATGCTCTTGGTCCACTCTATCATTTACTTTAGTAAATATAATGAAGTTTATATAGATGCTTAATTGGTAGTAAACTGATTAGAAGGGTATATACAAAAAACAATTCTCAAATTCAATATGTGTAAGTAGAAAAAAAGGGCCATTGATGTTCAGCAGCTGTTCATATTTAATTTTGTATTAATAACATAACAGAAAAAAGTATTAGAGTAATGAATAGCTTGCTAAAGAATATAACATTAAGATTCAAACTACAAACACTGTAAGTGATAATTTATTAAGGTATTCAAAATGTATGTCATAGTCACTCATTCAATAATCACTTACTGAAAAATATACTTCCATGCCAGGCTCTATTCTAATCCAGGGGAACTAAATTGGCTCTCATCTCACAACATTTTCTCAATATTATTCTGTAGAAGAAAAGTAACTAAGACAACTAAATTATTTTGAATTCCCCAACATAGAAGTTTTTGGAAGACCCAGAATTCATGACAGTGGCTATTTTTATTATTTGCCAAACCAACTACAAAAATGCTTGTTTATAAGCATGTAACAATAAAAATACAAAGATCCACCAGTGAGGCCCAATAATACTCAAGCATGAGGTCATGCATTCAATTCCTGGTACCAAAATTTTTTTTTTCCATTTTCCTTCCTATACAGCTAGTAGAAAATCCATTGGCACATAAGCACTTCATTCTGCATGCAACAGGGGACCAAAATATCCTGCATTACTCATAAACAGCTGATGGTAATTCATTTGGTTTTAAATCTATAGTGCATAGTTGTGATGGATTATTAGCACTGTTTGGTTTAAAATTCAAAAACTGGCAAAGAAGGGCTAGAGATATAGATTCGGTGGTAGAGTACGCTATCTCATTCAGAGATAGCGTTACACATCAGCAGGAGGACAAGGAAGAATTGATTCAATAAATGATACTGGGACAACTGGTTACACATATAGAAAAGATAAAATTATCTTCATAATTCACATCAAACACATAAACAAGTTCCAGCTGAATTAATCACCAAAATGTACAAAGAAAAACTTTAAATGTTTTAGAAGAAAGTCTTTGTGACTACAGGGTGAGGCAAGGTTTATTGAAAAATACACAAAAGCACAAATCATAAAGGTAAAATAACCAAAATGAAACTTAAAACTAAAACTCTATAAACATGACAAATATCATCATCTGGAAGAAACTATTTGCAAATAAAGGACTAGAATCCAAAGTAAACCTTGCCTCCTAAAAAGGAAAATCCATTGAGTAAGAAAAATACAAATACCCCACTTAAAGTAGGGGTTGGGGCCCTTCCGGCACACTGGCTAGGAGACAAGAAGAGCCAAGGTGTCTCCTCCCACACCCCTGTAAATAACGGGTTGATCCAGAGAAACAAAGGCTGCGATGATAGCGAATGAGGTAAAATACAACTTTTTTTTTTTTGAAAGAGAATAAAACAAAAGGGGGCAGTACAGAGCAGATCAGAAGAGGACAACATAGGCAACACAGTACTTTACATTAAGTCAACTGGA
Organism: Dolichotis patagonum; assembly: GCA_004027295.1. Classification (NCBI taxonomy): domain Eukaryota; kingdom Metazoa; phylum Chordata; class Mammalia; order Rodentia; family Caviidae; genus Dolichotis; species Dolichotis patagonum. The sequence continues at coordinate 86,023 of PVJX010005354.1, forward strand.
CATCAACAGTAGCTAACACCATATCTCTTACTCTGCTATAGTTGAGCATAGTTTCAAATACAATAATATCAAACATAACACAATAGTATAAAGCCATG